>JAOXYA010017747.1:0-13637 GCA_028565675.1 Sorex palustris | reverse complement strand
CTGATGATTAGGGATGTAGAGCATTTTTTTCATGTGTCTTTTGGCCATTTGTATTTCTTTTTTGAGGAAGCTTCTGTTCATTTCTTGTCCCCATTTTTTCTGGGGTTGGAGGTTTTTTTCTTGTACAATTCTACTAGTGTCTTGTATATCCTAGATATTAATCCCTTATCAGATGGGTATTGGGTAAATATTCTTTTCCATTTCATTTGTTCTCTCTCTATTTTGGTCACTGTTTCTTTTGAGGTGTGAAGCTTCTTAGTTTAATGTTGTCCCATTTGCTTATATTTGTTTCCACTTGCTTGGTCAGTGGTGTTTCATCTTTAAAGATGCCTTTAGCTTCAATACCATGGAGGCTTCTGCCTACATTTTCTTCCCTGTACCTTATGGATTCATGTCCAATATTAATATCTTTAGCCCACTTTTATCTGACTTTTGTGCCTGGTATTATACAGAGGCCAGAGTTCATTTTTTTGCAGGTAGCTGGCAGACCAATATTTGAGAGGATGAATGGTGTCAGCACAACAAATCCACCCTGACATAGGCCTTGCCATAGAAGAGACAGACTGTTCAGGGGAAATACTGGGCCTTTTTTCAAGTACCATTCCAGGGCTTCCACACTTTTCCCACAACCCTCCACCAGCATGCTGCCCTGCCAATTGAGCACCACTGCTCCTCTCATGATAACACCAGAGGAAATGTGACAGCAAATAAGGAGGGTCTTACCTTCTGTGCCCCCAAGCTTTGTGCCAGCCGTGTGAGAAAGCTAACTGTTGGCCTGGATGTGGCAGGAAAGGCACATGGCAGTAATTCTGTTTTATATTTTTCTCTTCACAAAGAGATGATAACTAAGATTGCTAACAGTTAGAGGAGTCCTACAACCTTCACCATAATGGGGAGTGACAGTGGAAGGGTCCTGGGAGAAAACTCAAGAGGTGAAATATATGTGAGTTTTGGGCCCAAAGGACAGGTAGGAGATTTACCTCATATGCCTTGAAAATATAAGACCATGACAAATGGCATGCTGTCATATTCTCTTACAGCTGAATAGTATTTTATTGTGTGGTTGTCTCGTAGTTCCTTTATCCAGTCATCTTTTCTTGGAGACTTAGGTTGCTCCTATATCTTGGTGATTGTGAGTAGTGCTTGCAATGAACAAAGGAGTGAAAATTTTTTCTCTGAGTAATTTTTGGGCCCTTGAGTAGATGCCAGGAAACTGAGTTTCTGTATCATATGGAAGATCAATTCTTAGTTTACTGAGAAGTGGCCATATTGATGGTAGTTAGCCAGAAGGAAAGGGAAAAACACATAGGATCTCATATGTGGGATATGGAGAAGCAGGGTAAGGAGATAATAATGCTCAAAACAACAGAATATAAACAAACCTACAAATCTGAGATGATTACCATAATGGGAAGACAGGGATAGGGGTGATGGATTGGAAAGGGGGACCCTAGATAAGGGTGGAGGGAAGTAAACACACTGGTGGAAGGTGTGCAGTTGAACACTGTACTCATGAAAATTCAACACAGACAGTATTGTAAATCGCAGTGACTAAAATAAAAAAGAAAAATAAGAAGAAACCATTGAGTACCTACCCTGGCGTCACTATATGCATGGAGCAGCTCCCAGCAGATTTGCTGTCAGTGCTTTGCCACACATCAAGTCCCTTCTGATGGACAGGTGGACAGGTATATGTGAGCACCAGCACTAAAAGGGGCTCAGTCATCTGCCCTCTTGCAACAAGTTTTGAAAAAAGAAGGGCATCAATTATACAATGATCAAACACCCATCCACAAGCACAAAAATTTGTAAGTCTACAACTGTACCTCATAGTGTTTCACTAATAAAAATTTTAAAAAAAGAAAAGAAAAAAAAAGAAGAAAGAAGGGCAGACACTATGTCTAGGAAATGCAGACTAAGTGGAGTGTTGGATATTAACCCTAAGTGTTTTAGGTTTCATATGTGAATTGCCCCTTTTCCTCCTCTTAGAAAAACTTACAGTGCTCTTGTAAGCACCCTTAATTTCCTGAGTTTATCTTTAACCTTTCTTTTTATTAGTTATGAGGTCAAAACCTTCTGGTGATTCTGGAATTTGCATTTGAAGTGAGTTACTTGCTTTTCTATTTCCCCTATAGCCTTTTCATCTTTTACTATAGAACAATGTTCTTTGCTTAAACACAGAACGACCTTAATGCTGTGCTCACAATATTTGGGAATTGATTGACTGAAATATATCTACTCCTGGGCATCCATCATAATTACTTGGTTCAGACTTTGGTTGCCAAAGTTCCTAACGTCCCACAAAAGGAGGTCCAGCTGTGTGACTGGGATGGACCCAAGGTGAGCCATGAAGCTACCACAGCACCGAAATGGGACAATCTAGATAGCATAAAACACAGTCTTGATGCAAGAAGTTATGACTGAAGATATAGAACTCCCATGTGAAAGGAAGAGCTAAACCAGCCTGAGGACCTAGTCTGAGATTTAGAGTAGAAGCCCAGCAGCCTTGCCCTCAGAGCCCAGACAACTAAGTTTTGGAATCTATGTTACTGTGTTTATCCAAATAACTACAAGTATTAGTAAGAAGTAAACTTAATTGTTTAGTATTTACTAGTATCTAGGAAAAGAGAGAAACCCCTTGGCATAATCTCTTCATATAGCCCCTGGGAAGCCAATTATATTCCTCCCACCAAGATAATTGTCTGCCTTGAAATGCCTTACCTCTTGTAAGTGATCAATCACACCTAAGGTGCAGTTCTATACCTCAACCCACTTCAGATGTTCTATAAGCATGCTAACAGCTCTGCATTAAATGGTCCATTATGACCATCAGTCTGTGGCTCCCCCATCTCTTTGTTCCTCTATTGGGGAGGCCGTTCTTGGCCACCAAAAGTACACATCACGCACCCCCACACTAAACTCACAGTGGAGCACGAGTAGAGGCATGCAGGTAAGCAGTGGTGAGCAAAATGATCAGATTGTGTGTGACCACCACAACTACAAGAAGGAAAGTGACCCTCAGAAAGCACAGTGGCTATGCAACTCCCAATTACAGTGAGACCAAGAGAAGGAAGAGAAGATAGGGGGTGGGAGTTTATTTTCTACTCAAGCTGGTAACAGAGCAGTGACCCTTGGATTGGGGGTCTAGCCTCTCACTGGCTTCAACTTTAGCTTTGTTTAAACCAATTTGCAATAAAACAAAAGGGGAAGTGCCCAAGGTGCCATGAAAATAATCTACTGGATGAATGATGACACATCAGGTTTATAGAGCAATGTTTGTTTTCTGAACGAACAAGGATGGGTGGAGGCCCCAGAAAGAATGAATGATTGTTCTGCCAGACCTTGTAAGCCCCTAGGAGCCTCTCCATATTCCCTTATTTTTCTATTTCTCTTGGTAATGAATTCTCAGAGCTTCTGACCCACTGGTTCAGTATCTCTCCCCATCTCCAGTGAAAACCTAGCTTTGGGGAAAGATAATATTTTCTTAATCTTATGGGTATCAGTGAGATCTACGCAAAAACCTCTAATATGTTTTTTATGACTTGACTCTTTAGAAGCTTATTTTAGGAGAAAGTCTTTAGGTACAAATGAATATGGAGAAAAATTAAAGTTTTATTCATCTAATTTTTAAACTATAATAGTTCAATTCTAGGAAGCCTTGAAAATTGTAGCTTTTTTTACATGAACATGGAAAAGAGAAATGTGAACAACTATTTAAAAGATTTGCTAAGTTTTAACTTTTAACCATGATCTTCAACATCACTACTTGGAATTTTGAAAGACCTAGCTTAGAAACTTTTCCTGTTCCTATGTTGCCTATCTGCTGCAGTTTTTGAGCTTTCATAAAATCATATCATGGGACTGGAGAGATAGCACAGCAGTAAGGATTGCTTGCATGTGGCCAACCTGGGTTCAATTCCTGACATCCCATATGGCCACTGCTAGGAGTAATTACTGAGTGTAAAGCCAGGAGTAACCCCCAAGCATCACCAGATGTTACCAAAAACTTTATAGAAAAAAAAAAAGAAAAAGCCACAGAGAGAAAATTTAAGGAGGATGTTCCTCACAGAGAATACATATGAGGATTATATTAAATAATGACTATAAAACATTTAACAGAAAGTTAGACACAGCACATAATGAATTGTCTTTGTCATATAAATGGGAGGAGTCTCTCAAGTCCCCATTTTATTTTGCCTTGATACTGCCTTCCCAACATTCCACTGGCAGATCTTGCAGCAGAAACTTCCCAGAATACAATAGTGTTAGCAAGCCTATGCTTTCATTTAGAAGAAGAAATTAACTAAAATATTATTTCATTTACTTCCTAGAATTACAACAACTTACCCAAAACTGGTAACCCTGGAAATAGAATGTATTCTTTCACAGTGTGGGCATCCAAGACTGAAGTCAAGATGGCGGCAGGGTGGGCTCCCACCACAGCTTCCGAGAGAGAAGGAACTGCAGGACCCTCCAGCTTCAGGTGGCTGCTGGCAATGTTGGCCCCCTTGATCTCATAGTTGCAATTAAACCTCCTCCTCCATCTATCATGGCAGATTTCTCTGTGTTTCTGTATCCAATGTCCCGGCTCACTCTCTGGTAAGGGTATCTGCCATTGAATAGTGTTATTTTAATTTCATTGGATGGAGGATGCCACTTCACCCAGAATGAGCTCACCTTGAGATGTTACCAAACCTATCATCAGGTTATTCACTATTGGAGGTCATTACTCAAGAGAGAAGGGATGTTGTGAGGACAAGGCTGCTATATGGGTGCTAATAACCTGAGAAGATGGCAACTTGTCTCCAAACCACCTCACTCTCAGACTAGAGCTTCGGGTTATAAAGGGCTGGTGGAATAAGGTGGCAAACACGGACGATGGTCTGCTGGAAGGGAAAAGGGGTCTGGAGAAGAGATGCAACATCTTGTTGACATCGCTGGTTTGTTGAAGTCACTGGGTCATGATAACCTTGGTTTTTGTAATACATAAGCAACATTGCTGGGAATCAGAGATAATACAGAAAGTAAAGTGTTTTCCCTGACTACTGTCAGCCCAATTCCAGTACAATTCCCAGTGTACCTCTTGGGTTCACTTCTGAGCACAGAGCCAGGAACAACCCCTGAAAATCACAAGCTATGGTCCCCAAAACAGAATAAAACAAAACAAAAATATAACACCAAAGAGTGTGAGGATGGGCCTTGGTGGTCTATGTGATGCCATCCAGGATAAGACATTAGTTTTTTACTTGTTCTTTCTCTCTGGTCCATGATTCAGTAGTAGTTTAACACAATTAAACACTGTTTATAGAAATATTTCTTGATATTAGGGGAAAGGCAGAAGCAATGGACAAGAGAAAGATCTGAAACATTCTGTGTAGAACAAGATAAATTTTTGAGTGACCTTTCATTTACATAATCATCTTATCTTGAGGCCCTTAATTGCCTTTGCAAAGGCTTATTTCTAAGTTCAGATTCACAGGTACAAGAAGCTATAACTCAGACATACCTGTGGGGTGAAACAAATTTAATTCACTTTAAATTCTTCAAATCAAACAGTAAAGCTATAACACTATAGCTTTACTATAGCCATAACACTAGAGTATACTAAGCACACTAAGTATACTAAGTGTATACTAAGTTATATAGAGAAGATAGTATTATTAGTGTTATTATAATTTCTCAGCCAATAGTACCACTGCAAATCTGCGGATCTCAAATTATGGTGATATAGACTCACCTGGGTATAAAAGAGGATCTAGATTCTTTGTCTCCTTAAGAATAGTCCCACCCAGTAGAAATCATATACTCATTTTGAAAATTAGGAACAAAAGCATGGGGCCAGCTATAGTACAGGGTTAAGGCACTTGCCTTCCATGAGGTCAATCCCTGTTCAATTTCTGACACTGAGCCCACATATGGTCTCTGAACATTGCCAGAAGTGAAATCTGAGAAAGCACAGAGCTAGTAATAAGCGCAGAACATTGCTGGGTGTGTCCCAATCACCTCAACCACCACCACAAAAAAAAAAAAGATCAAGAAATGAAAGCTCAGAGAGATTAAGTAACTTGACCAAAATAGTCTGTTGACTAGCACCTCCATGTCAGTCTGGTCTCAGACTTATACCCAGATTTCCATAGCTATATCATTCCAGAACTGACTCTAGGCACATGTCCACTAACCAGTCACATGACTCTGGTATTCCCTGAAGGCAAAGCTATCTACTTTGCTTTTTCATCTTAAGGCTCTAAATTTGTTTTCCTTAGAACAGTTAAATAGTAATTACATGATTAGTGCTCCTTAGTCTATTACATATCATTTTCTATGTTTATTTCCTTTTCCCTCAACCCACTAATTCAACAATTAGAGTATCTATGATATATTATTAGTTCCTGATATATTATTAGTTCCTGGTTATTTTTTTCCCTGCTGGGAATAAGATAAAGTGCTTTTACAGAGATTATTCCAGTCATAATGCTATACAAAAAAAACATATGACAACTGGTAAGTAAATACTATAAAGAAGACATAAATAGACAAAATTATAAAAAAGATTAATACAAACTGACCAAGATTTTGAAAGAAATATTCTGACTTCTGTAAATAATGTATTATAGAGAAGAAGGAGGATAAGTCAAGAGGTAAATAATAAGTGATTGTGTCTTCAGTTAAGACAGCATTGAAGGTAATTGATGTATTCTGAAAACCGAAATTTTCTGAGATTTGCTGAAAGAGATAAAAGAAGAGTTCAGGACCTAGTGGCCAATGATAGATTGAAAACACAGATGAGCTCACACCCTCATACCATTTGCATGTGGGATAAGGAGTTTATGGTGGAGATATTGTCCTGGATTGTCTGGATCTAGCTTAAGTGCAGTCTCTCACAACCTTTCAATGGGTAGCGGTGGCATCTGACACATGGAATAGAGGGTAATGTGAGATTGAGCACTGCTAGAAAAGAGATTTGAAGATTCTGGCCTTGTGAATTGAAACAACATAATGACAAGCCAAGGAATTATAGTAATCCTCAGAGGAAGAGACCTGAGTGCTGTACTTTTAGGACTATGTGGAAAGAACAGCTATAATAGTTCAACTAAAACTATGAGAAGATATCCTCTGTTTAAGTGTTTAAGAGATGAATGTGATTCTTGGGTTCTCGTTGTCCAGCCTTCCTCAGAGACCCTTCTGACGGCCTTCCCTCTCCTAAGAGATTCCAGGAGATTGAAAGTCGTACCAATCTCAGGTGCTTTTCTCAACAAATTTGAATAGAAGTGTGAAGCTGTTTTTCTTTTAACATCATCCGTGAAATCCACCCACCTGCATGTTCCCAGCTTGCACTTGCTTTTCAGAGTTGTAGTGTTCAATATCTAGTGACAAGTGCCATGTATAGGACATTAATGTTTGGAAGCAGTGCAAGGATTTGGAATAACAGAGATAGTCGCTGGGAGGAAAAGAAGCCAAATACATTTACTCAAGAGAAATGTGAATGAAGTGGGCTCAGCTGCCTCCAAGTGTATGAACAGTTATATTAAACATAGTGCTTCTACTGTCAAGACACAGACATGATGGTTCTGAAATAATAAGAAACACCTTGCTCCATCATTTGGAAGAATTTTTTTTTAATTTTACTGAATCACCGTGTATTTCTCCCCTTCACTCCCTCAAGTATTTCTAAATAAGTTTCAATAAAAACTATCTTTCCAGGGGCCAGGAGGGCTGGTCAATGATTGGAATCTATCACAAGTGTGTAGGGGGGAGAGGATAGAGAACACAGAGAAGGGACCAGCATAACAATAATAGTTGGAAATAATTATGCTGGATAAGAACTGAGTGTTGAAAGTAGGTGAGGGGATATACATGATAACCTTTCAGTATCTGTATTGCAAGCCACAATGCCCAATAGGAGAGAGAGAGAGAGAGAGAGAGAGAGAGAGAGAGAGAGAGAGAGAGAGAGAAGAAAAGTGTCTACTATAGAGGTAAGCTTGGTTGGGGGAGGAGGTGGTGGATGGTGGGAGATAAACTGGGGACACTGGTGCTGGAAAATGTACAGTAGTGGAGGGATGGGTATTGGAACTCTCATAAGACTGATACCCAATCATAAACAGCTTTGTAATGGTCTATATCGTGGTGAATCAATAAAAAGTTTTTAATATCTGCACACACACACATACTCACCTAGACTCTCCAGATGACCCCACAATCTTGATCCATAACACCCAGAGTTTCCACTTCCACCTGAGAAGCTCTTTCATCTTTTGAAGAAAGCCAGTCCAGCCTCTCTCTCTCTCTTTCTCTCTCTCTCTACTTCTACTTCCTTCCTTTCCTCCTTCTTTCCTTCCTTTTCTTCTTTCCTTCCTTCCTTCCTTCCTTCTGTTCTTTCTTCCTCTTTCTTTCTTTCTTTCTTTCTTTCTTTCTTTCTTTCTTTCTTTCTCTCTATTTTCTTTTGCATTTTTTTAACCCATACCCACCTAGTGATGCTGAGGTATCACTCTTGGCAGTGCTTAGGGCACCATATGCAGTGCCAGGGATTGAACTGGGATTGGTCAGGTACAAAGCAAGTGCCTTACCCCCGTACTGTTTCTCTATACATTTTAGCCTTAACCGTACCCTTCTTAAACCAGAGCTAGTAGTTAATCTATCTATTCCCATAGGAAGGAAACTCAAAAGTCAGCTGTGAGATACCCCCGCCAAATCCTCTTCTAGAGACACAGAGTCCAAGGGAGAAGTTGTTCATTACAAGAGCAGAGCTCACATAATGCTAGTTTCTGTCACTAGTGACTTGAAACCTCAGGGTGATTCTAATGGCAGACATGCTCAGCCAGAAAGCAGGAAACTCTCTACTGACTAAAGGCAGAACATGGAAGCAAGGAACATTAATGTCTCAGACCACTGTTGGATGCTGTTCTCAGTGAAAAAAGAAAAATCTTGAAAGCAGTTTTTTCTCCCAGCTCTGGAGCAGGATGAGGGGACTCTTGCACTCCAGGCCGCTTCACAGGAAGTCAGAAGAAGCCACAGGCCTCAGTACATCATGTCTGTGACCACATTATGACAATGACTGAATCTAGGGGCACCATTGATGTGGCAGATAGAAATTTTCATTTCTTGATTAATATGGGAACTACCCACTCTGTTCCTAGTCAATCCCCAGGCTTCTCTCAGACAACTCATGTGAAATAATGGGGCTAAATGGGACTCCCCCAATAAAATTTGTTTAAGCTGGATGTTCTTTTTGCTTTCTCCCACTTATTAAAAACCTGAGGTACTGGATCCTTTCTGATACTACTGCCTAAATGGAAAGGACCTTACCAAGTTCTTCTGAAAGCTCCTCCTAAGTATTTCCATAAAGTTTAATGGACTTTCCTTACAGGATAAAAACCAGTTGCATCAACATAACCCAGTGGCAGCTCTGATAGAATATGAACATCTTTCTCCTGTGACCCACCTACGACCTCAATCTACTCTTCAAGCAAAACAGAAACCTCTCTTAAGCTAAGGAACCTATCTTTTAATGGGACATGGGATCTTGTAGCAGTAATTAACAGTCAGCAGAAACTGAACCTAACCTGTCTTGTATTAGACACAACAGTGTGCAAAAGGAAGAGCCAAACTCCTGTGCTGATGATTGTTAACTCCAATACTGCCTTCCCTAGCCAGCCAGAGAAGTCTTTCACTCTTCCACAGCCAATTCCACTTCTCCAGAAATTCATACTCGAGCTATGCTTGTAGAGGCTTCTGGTTACCGGGGTTCCATCTGGAGGAGGCGTCTCCAGAAATTCATTCTCCTTTCTTGAATCTGTGATTTACTTCTTTCAGACTTTGTTAAGTTCAGAACCCCAATAAACCAATGCCTGGGCTCCATAAGAAATTAAATAAGCTAACAAGAGATTGTTATTCCATTGTGCCTTCACCCCCTTTTATCAGGAAGTTCCAGCTATGCACTTTTACATATGTGAAGGGGTGAAATTGCAATCAGGAATGAATTAATGAGGTAGTCAGTCAAGTAGGGGACCACTAGTGGTAAGCAATATGAAGCCAAAACAAAAAAAAAATGGCAGGGGGCAGGGGAAAGAACAAAATAAGAAATGTTTGGTGAAACAGAAAAGACAATGAAATGAAATTCCTTTTCTTCTTTTATTTCGGGTAGGGAGGGGTCTCACATCTGGTGGTGCTCAGGGCTTACTCTTAGGACTTTGTTCAGAAATTACTACTTGTGTGGTCTTCAGGGACCATGTGAAGTGGTGGAGATCCAACTGAGATCATGCAAGACAAGTTCCCTACCCCATACTCTCTTTGCCCCTGTACTCTCTTCGGCCCCATTTTTTTTTATGTCTAAGCTTTTGTGATACTACACCAAAGCTATGAGAAAAAAGAGACCTATTTTATCCACATTTCTGAACCAAGAAAACCTGAATAACTGCTGTCACCTAATAGAAGTAATTATTTTGACAAAGCTTAAAACACTAAATTGAGAAAATTCTGTCTCAAGATAAAACGGGTGATTTCTGAAATAAAATTAAAAGTGTTAAATGAAGCAATCAAAAAAACATTTACTTTTCAAACTAAACTCAGTCAACCTAAAGTTTTTTTTTATGTCTTCCCTCTTCATTGTATACTTTTACTGCTTATCTTGCAGCTGTGTAAAATAAAGTCTTGCTGACCTTGACTGTAGGTGATTTGCCTGACCATGAAAACTCAATTGAGAATAAAGGAAGAAAGTGAGGAAAGAGTTCTTTTAAAATACAAACTGCTAGAAAAATCTCCTTTAGCTGTTAGTGTTCACTGGGAATAAATTTTGGTGACTAAAGGGAAATGCTTATGGAAAGATGTGCGAGGATAAAAGAAAGAAAAAATAATAAATATGTTTTATGAATAAAAAGAGGATAAAGGGCATGAATTTTAAAAAAGAAAAATGAAATGCTCTTCATAGAAATAAAGCTAAAGGAATTTAATATGTAGAGATCTTTGTATGTGGCAGATGATTTATGAGAAGGAATTTTTAAAAAGGACCTCTATTTGGTTCAACTAATTCAGAAAGAACCCACCTGTAGCTTTAACAATATTGTGTATATCATTATATATTGAAATTGCAGAAGCATCAGTAGTAGATGACTCACTACCTTGATACTGTCAGGAAGGAGATATAGGGTCAAGAGATAGTACAATGGGTAGGGCACTTGCCTTGCTTGCCAGCAAGCCAGGTTCAATGTTCAGAAATATATATATATAATCTCACAAACTTCACCAGGAGTGAGTTCTCAGTGCAGAGCCAGGAGCAAGCCTTGAGCACTGCTACATGTGGTTCCCAAACAAAAATATCCATACAATCCAGTAGTTCCATTCCCAGGTACATACCAAAAAATTAAAAATGTGTCAGTTCAAAAACTTGTATATGCATGCTCAAAGCAGCACAATCACAGCATTCCAATCCTGGAAACAATTCAACTGTTTACCAATAGTAACAAAGTCCACAATGTAAATATCCACACATGTAAAACAAACATTAGATAGCCTCACATAGAATAGTATTCAACAACATAAAGTAATAATTCTGATGCAACCAATAGCATGGTTGAATCTCAAAAACATTCTATAAGACAGAAAATCAAGTGCTACATATCACATGAAATTGTACTTTTATGAAATCTCTAGCAAAGGCAAAATTAGATACTGAAGGTAAGCAGTTAGAACCTGAAACTAAGAATGGAAAAAAGAACAGCCATATGTAGGCAGGGCTTCAAAATTGTGCACATTCACGAAATAATCAACCAGCCTGCTTTTTATTTCCTTAGACAAGGCTCCCAGCCCAGCCCAGGCTGCAAGCCTATCTCTCTTGGCAGGTAGCCTGAGGGATATACCTGAACCCACTCTCTGCCTCTCTGCTCACCCAGGCCTGGATCACAGACTCACCCATGCTCTTCACTCCACTTCCACCTCAGACTACTTGCTCTGTCCTTATACCTTATACTTCCCCTCCACCTTGAATCCCTAAGCTCTTGCTATATCCTGGCCATTCATGATCTCCATTCATTAGTTCCGAGGACTAGTTCTCCCTCATAAGTCTGCTAAGAAATCCTCACTGAGGCAGTAGCGACTGTTAGAAATTTGTGACAATAGGCTGGAGCCATAGTACGGCAAATAGGGTGTTTGCCTAGCACACAGCTGACCCAGGTATAATTCCCAGCATCCCATATGGTCTCCGAAGCACTGCCAGAAGTAATTCCTGAGTACAGAACCAGGAGTAACCCTTGTGCATTGCTGAGTATGACCCAAAAAGCCAAAAAAAAAATTGTGACCATAAGCACAAACTTAACATTGAACTGGAGCACCAGATTACTGCCCAGATCTCCCTAGAATCTAAACTTTTGAATAACCACTGAATCAAAGAAGATTAAAAGGTTCCTAAAAATGAACAAGAATGTAGATGCAAATTATGAAAGCCTATGGGACACAGCAAAAACAGTTCAAAGGGAAAAGTTCAAAGTAACAGGCATACAACAGGGAAGAAGAGAAAGCTCAATTCAGTAACCCAATCTCACAGTTTGATAAACTAAAAAAAGAATCCAAAGTAAGTAGAAAGAAGGAAATAATAAAAATTAAAGCAAAATCAACGAGACATATATAGACATCAAGAAAATATAACAAAGGACCAATGAACTCAGAAGCCATTTTATTAAAAAAAAACAAGATTGACAAACCTTTAGAAGACTCATGAAGGAAGAAAAGAAAATTCAAATAAATCTTATCAGAGATGAAAGGGCAGAAATTACAACAGACACCACTGAAATACAAAATTATAACAGGAACAACTCTATTGCCACTAAGCTGGAGAATTTAGAAGAAACTAATGAATTCTCAGTATCATAGATTGGGTTGGGAGAAGCAGAAAATCTGAACAGATTTCTAATACTATAATGAATAAAAATGTAGACAGAAGACATTTTGTCCGACCTCAGAGGAATGCTTTCTTCTTTTATCACCATTGAGAATGAAATTGGATGTGGTTTTGTTATAGATGGCCACTACCATCTTAGGGATAGTATGATTTGTTTTGACAGCTACTAGATTCAGTTAATAAAAATCTTTGAGGATTTTTGCATAAATGTTCATCAGGGAATTATGTCTGAACTTTCTTTTCTTAGTAGCATCTGTATCTGCTTTGGCTACTAGTGTTAACCTCATAGGAGGTTTTAAGAAGGATTTCTGTTTCTCAATATTTTGGAAGAGCTTGGGAGCATAAGTAGTTAAGTGTCATTTTTAACTCATCTGGAACAGGGCTTTTGTTCTTGGAGAGATTCTTAACTACTGTTTAAATGTCCTTGTTTATGATTGGCATGTTCAAGTTTTCTATTTACTCCTCCTGAGTCTTTAGAATATTAAATGATTCTAGGAATCTGTCTATTTCTTCTAGTTTCTTCAATTTAACAGCATAATGTTGTACATAGTAACGTATCAGGAAATCTTGAAGATCTGAGAAGTATATTGCATCTTATCTCCTTTAATCTCTGATACACTTTACTTGGACATTTTCTCTTTTTTTTCTTGTGACTATAGCCAAACAAGAGCTATCTATTTTGTTTATTCTTCCAAAGATCCAGCTTCTGTTTATATTAATTTTGTAGTTTCTATATCATTGGTTAAAG
>JAOXYA010017738.1:0-26836 GCA_028565675.1 Sorex palustris | reverse complement strand
GGAGTGATTCCTGAGTGCATGAGCCAGGAGTAACCCCTGAGCATTGCTGGGTGTGACCCAAAAAGCAAAAAAAAAAAAAAGAGTGAGAAGGCAGCTGGGACACTGAGAACACCGGCCAGGGCCAGCATCGGTCCTGCTCCCTGGAGAGCATGAGCCAGGGGACTCAGCTGTCCTCATGCCCTGGGGACTCAGCTGTCCTCATGCCCTGGGGACTCAGCTGTCTTCACACCCTGGGGACTCAGCTATCCTGGTGCCCCGGGGGACTCAGCTGTCTCATGCCCTGGGGGACTCAGCTGTCCTTGTGCCCTGGGGGACTCAGCTGTCCTGGTGCCCTGGGGTCTCAGCTGTCCTTGTGCCCAAGAGCTGTCATTGGGAGACTTTCCTGAGGCTGCAGGCATCGGCCTCCGGCGACAGGACAGGCTGTAGGACCCATTTCCCAGAAGCTCCCCCGCCTCCAGCTAGCGCATGTTCCCTCTTCAGCCTGCCCCGGCCCTTACCTGGGTACCTGATTTCCTGCAGGTGAGAGATGAAGCTGCTATAGTAAGTGTTTTCACTGTATTCCTTGATCTGGAGGAGAAGAACAACAGCAGTCAACTCCCGTGAGGAATAAACCTCCCAGGAAACCTCTGCTAACCTGTGCCTTGGTGCTATGGCAGTGGAAGAACCTCGACAAGGGCTGCAGGAGGCGGGGACCATCCGGCTGCTGTTTGGCACCAACTACCCAGCCTACCGGCCTCATGCAGAAGAGCAAGATCTAAAGTCCCTGGCAGCTCT
Source organism: Sorex palustris (assembly GCA_028565675.1). Classification (NCBI taxonomy): domain Eukaryota; kingdom Metazoa; phylum Chordata; class Mammalia; order Eulipotyphla; family Soricidae; genus Sorex; species Sorex palustris. The sequence goes on along the minus strand of JAOXYA010017738.1, from coordinate 26,062 downwards.
CGGGAAAGGAGCTCGTGGGTAACTCACGCACCCTCATGAGCCATAAAGATTCCCCGCGGGCTAGTGAGGACCCCGTGTGCCAGCCAGAGGCCCTGGCATGAGGGTGACTGCCCCCCCCCCCCCAGCGCCCTTCACTGTTCTCTGCTCTGTGCAGGCAGGACATGTATCCAGAGCAAAGTGGCTCCCTCCTGCCCATGACCGCATCTTGCCGCTGTTTCTGTGAACGCTGCCACTTCATAGCAGAAAAGCTGCCTCTGCCGTAAAGGCCTCTGTTCAGGGGCTGAAGCAATAGCACAACGAGTAGGGCATTTGCCTTGCACGTGGCTGGCCTGGCTGAGTCAGGTTCAATTTCTCCACCCCTCTAGGAGAGCCCGGCAAGCTACCAAGAGTATCTCGGTGCACGGCAAAGCCTGGCAAGCTACCCGTGACGTATTCGATATGCCAAACACAGTAATAAGAATGGAGACGTTACTGGGCCCACTCGAGCAAATAGATGAACAAAGGGAGGACAGTGCTACAGTGCTATGGTTTGCAATACAGATACCGAGAGGTTTGGTCCTTTATCTACTTTCAGCACAAATCTCCCGTCCCGAGAGATCCCTCCAACCATCATGGATTTACTGATCCCTTCTCTATCCCAGCCGCCTTCTCCCCCAGCTCATGAGGCAGGCTCCCAACTATGGAGCAATCTCCCCGGCCCTTGTGTCTACTGTCCATTGAAGGAATTTTCCTCAATATAGTCAAAGTCATGTACCACAAACCCACAGCAAGCATCATTCTCAATGGGGAGAAGCGGAAAGCCGTCCCTCTAAGCTTGGGCTTTTCACCGTGCCCCTAATCAAGTCTCCCTTTTCTCCCAGGCAGCAGAGCTGCCAGTGATCCACGGCCACCTGACCAGATACTTTCTGATTGAGTTAGGAGGGCACTGGAGTGGGTGCAAGGAGCATACAGGCTCGCACTATCTTCACCCCAAGTCCCAGCCGCTGAGCTGCCGCTGGGTCCCCCCCAGAGCACCCACGTGGCCGGTTCAGGTGAATGGCGAGCTCAGACACAGGTGAGCAGGGAAGCAAGAGCCCCCCTCTCGTAGGTAGATCCCCTCGCACCCAGCACCAGGCTCGGCCTACCTTGAAGACCGCGGCCAGCACCGCCAAGCCGTCGGGAGCACTCTGGGCCTCGTCCATGCTCTGGTACTTTGCGTTGTAGTGAACCACGTGCACCTGTGGGGGAAGTGAACGGTCAGGGGGCTCACGGTGTAGCTTCCGGAAGGAAAGACACTTCCTGGGAGATCCAGATGGGCACCCGCCCCCCCTTTCCTTTTTCCTGTCTGCACTCAGCCATCTGCCAAGACCAGAAACTTCTCCGAGTGGAAAGGGCGTGTGTGGGGTTTGGGGGGCACTTGACAAGAGTCCCCACTTTTCCTCCTACAGATAAACAGTCAGGGTCCAGCTGGATGAAAGGAGGACTGTGGGCTCTTTAGGGTCCCCAGAGAGTGGGCAGGCCCCCCTTGCACGCGGCCAACCCGGGTTCGATTCCCAGCATCCCATACGGTCCCCTGAGTGCCACCAGGGGTAATTCCTGAGTGCAGAGCCAGGAATAATCCCTGTGCATAGCCAAGTGTGACCCAAAAAGCCAAAAAAAATAAAAACCTCTTTTAAAAAAAGAAAAAAAGAAAAAGACCCCAGAAAACTTGACACAGAAATCCAGCTAAACTTAAAGACACATGTGCCCCCGGCAGCCTTGCTGAAACCCCAAAGGCTCAGATCTCCCCCCAAGCCCCCAAAACCCTGACACGCAGCTTTCAGGGATCAAGACGGGGAGAAAAAACCTAATCAGCCTCGGGGACCCTGACCGTGTCCCTCCCATTACTCAGAAAAGTGACTCGGGGTGGGGGGGTGCCGAGGGGACGCGCATCCCTGGGGGCCCAGCCCACATACCTCAGCCACGTGTCTCCTGCCGTCCGTGGTGTGCTCAGAGCCGCTGATCTCGGAGGACGCGCCGCCCCAGTGGAAGTGCATCTGCTGGGCGATGTACTCGGAGCCGTCGGTGGTCACGAGCCGCATGGTGTGGGGGAGCGTGATCTGCACTGGGGGCAAACGTGCCGGGCATGGGTGTGAGATGCGGGAATGGGTCCCGGAATGGGCCCCTGTCTGTGCCTCTGGGTGAGCCTGGCTCCAAATGCTTCCAGGAGGGCCGCCAGCCAGGAGGGGTGATGGTTGCCCGCAGTGGCAGGGCCGGGGGGAGGGGGCAGGGAATGGTGGCATTGGCATCTGTGCCAACACCCGCCCCCCCCCAATGCCAGGCAGGACCCACACAGCTCCAGTTGTTGACCGCAGGGCAGGGCCCTGAAGAGGCCATGGGTGTGAACCAGAGTCTTGTTTGGGGGGTTTGCTCAGGGCCTTCGCCAGGAAGGGGCACCCGGGGGCGTTCTGAGTGAGAGCTATCAGTAAGTCCACCCAGAGACTTTGGGAAGGTCCTCCAGGCCTTTGGCAAACACCGTCCTCCCACAGGACCTTCTAGAACCAGCCCAGCCCACAGCTGTGCCCCCTGTCCCAGGAAGCATCTCTGAGGGGTTTCCTTCCTGTCTGGCCCTGAGCGGCGGGAGGGCTGAGGCGGGCGGGCTGGGCGCAGGAGGGGCGAGGGGCTCTGCACGGTGGGCACGGCTGGTCTTCACCAAGCGAGAACCCGGGCTCTGGGTACGGGGCCTGAAGTACTGACCATGACCAGTGCAGAAAGGGCTGAGCTGAGGGAAGCAGAGCTGCCCTTCCCCGCTCAGCCTTAGAATGGAGAGGGACAGAAAAGAATCCCTGGGTGGGGGGGGGGGTCGGAGCTATAGTACAGCAGGTAAGGCGCTTGCCTTGCATGCGGCCGATCCGGGTTCAATTCTGGCATCTCAGATAGTCCCCTGAGCACCACCAGGAGTAATTCCTGAGTGCAGAGCCAGGAGGAACCCTGAGCATCGCTGGGTCTGGTCCAAAAAGCATCACCAGGTATGGCCCAAAAAGCAAAAAGCAAAAATAATAATAATAAAACCACTCCTGAGGGCATTGCTTGGGACCTGGGAAGAGACAGGCCATGCCTGTCCCAGTCACAAAGTGTATTTCTATTTTGGCCATCGAAGGCAGCTCTTGGAAAGTGCATTTTCTTTCCTTCTTTTTTGTTGTTTTGTTTGGGAGCCACACTTGGCAATTCTCAGGGGTGACTTCTGGCTCTATTCAGGAATCGCTCCTGGTGGTGCTCCAGGGACCATACGGAATGCTGGGGATCGAACCCAGGTCGGCCGCGTGGAAGGCAAGCACCCTACCTGCTGTACTGTCACTCCAGCCTCTAATTTTTTTAAGCTTTTGCAGTTAAAATTATAAAGCCGATAGTACAAGCGGTGGAGTGTTTGTCTTGCACATGGCCAGCCCGGGTTCAATCCCTGGCATGCCGTATGGTCCCTGATCACCGCCAGGAGTAATTCCCAAGTGCAGAGCCAGGAGTAACCCCTGAACATTGCTGAGAATGGACCCCAAAGGAAAAAAAGAAAGATAAAAAAATAAATAAAATTATGAAGCCTTTTTTCTCCTGACGCCTGAGGAGGTGACCCACTTGGGGAATCAGAAGGAGGCTGTGCCCAGTGCAGACTTCCAAAGTGGGGGGGTCTCCAAGACGCCTGTCCCTTGCCCCTTTAATAGAAGGGAACAAATCACATCAGCCTCTTTTGCTGGTCCTGGGGGCCTCGGAGGGGCCCTGGGCCTCCCTGGTAAGTGCTCTGAGCTCATCAGACTCAAGGCTGCAGCAGCGCTGACCAGCGCACAGGGCAATGGGCGCCCCCTGCCGGCCGCTCAGGTCAGTGCGCTCGGGAGACAAAGCAGGGACCAAGGAACCAGGTGCCCTGAGTTCAGACAGAGCATCCAAGTTTGGGGGCGTCCCCCACCCCCGTCCCTCTCGGTGGAGGCCCTCAGGACCAGGGCCGCTCCCTGAGCCTGATGTTTCTGTCAGGGTGGACAAGCCTTGGGCAAAGGTGCCAGCCCGGTCTCCTGGTGGTCACTGCTCTCACCGCTATTAGCAGTTCATTCCCCCTGAACGGCACAGCTGAACAGTCCTCCTTCTGCCAAGACCCCGACCCCGGCCCGCACTGCCCCTGCACAGCTGGCAGTGGCCAGAGGGAGCCACAGGGCCTGAAAGCTGACAAAGCCTCAAACCCGACCGTCTCTGCCTGCTGCAGACCTGACCGGGTGCCACGCTCAGACCCACAGCGTGAGGACCTACGGTCAAGGCCCTCCTGAGTGCATCCCCCATACCGGGCTTCCTCGCGCTTGGGAGAGCCAGAGCATAGGGTGCCCCCGCCAGCACCTTACCTGTGTGGCCGTTGTTGGTCATGGAAAACAGTCCCTTCTGGGCCCCATAGCCAATCAGCTTCAGGGGCTGCAGGTCGGGGTTGTACCGCACTTTCTTCCTCTGCAGGTTGATGGGCGACTGCCTCCTGCCCCCGCAGTCGGGGTACTTCGTGGCCCAGTGCGCCTTATCCAGGGACCCCTCTGGGACAGGAGAGAGTTCTGGTTGGCACTGAGGCAGCCGAGACCCCTCCCAGGTGCCCCTACCTGCTGTGCCTCTGAGCCACCCCCGCCCGTTGGGAACCCAGACCAGACGTCACCAGCTCGGCCCCTCTGGGGACTCGAAGGCTGGAGCCCCTCCCAGTAGGGGGGACTCAAGTGTCCCCAGAAGAGGGGTCAGAGGTAGTCCAGTGGGGAGGGCGCTTTCCTATCATGCCGCCGACCCAGGTTCAATCCCTGGCAACCCAAGGAGGGGTTCCTGAGTGCATAGCCAGGAGGAGGCCCTGTGCATTGCCAGGTGTGACCAAAGTGTCCCACAAAGACACAGGGCTGTGCTGTGTCGGCTTTCCAGAAAGTCTGCAGGCTCAGCAGCTGCCTAACTGGATAGGGCAGAAACCCACATGGCTGGACTGTTCATTCTCCCTGCACAGCCAGTCCCGTGTCCCTGACTTCCTCGACATGGCCTTTGCCTGAACGGGGCTCCCCTGGCTGAGGCTGATGCCCTGGATAGAGCAGGTTTGACCGAGGCCACCCAACTCTGGCACCAGGGCCCCTGCACCCCGCACTGGAGCCTGGGACAAGCGGGATGCAGCAGGCCTTCTCGCCCTGCGTGGGGACGGGGTCCGAGCCCACCCCCATGGAATTGGCCGTCCTGTCTTCCATCATGATGGGGTCGACACCTGCATTCAATGGCTCTGGTGGGCCGAGTGGGCTGGGGGCAGTGCTCATTTGGGTCTCCTGGAGGCCAGTGCATGGGGCCTGGGCCAGAGCGGTGGCTCTTGGGGGGGAGTTTCAGTGCTTTGCAGCAGCAAACCCCGGCAGGTGCCCTGTGTCCCAGGAAGACCCTAAAGATCAGCTCCACCATTTCACCTTCCACCTGTGCAAATCCAGGCTCTGACACTCCCTGCAGCAATCTACAGGAAGGGGGTTAAAGCCAAAACCTATGATGAGGCAGCAGTCCCTGGTGGCGGGGTTGGGGGACACCACAGCCTCTTCTCCTTTAAGAGGCACGTTTGGGTGCTCTCCATGCACTCAGAAAACTAGAACACGGGCCTCGAGCAATCGTCCAGCCGGGAGGGCGTTTGCCTTGCACACGGCCAACCTGGGTTCCATCCCTGCATGCCATCCCCCGAGCACCACCAGGAGTGATTCCCGAGTGCAGAGCCAGGAGGGACCCCTGAGCATCGCTGGATGTGACCCCAAAATAAAAAAAAATAAAAGAAAAGAAAGAAAGAACACTTGAACACCCGGTGATGGAGCTCCAGGACCCTGAGCACCGGCGGTGACGGCAGGAAGGGGCGCCCCTGCCCCGCGGGGCTCACCTGAGTAGGTCCATTCGGCCCCGTGCTGGGCACGCACCTCCAGGAGGAACAGCGACAACAAGGCCACCAGTGTGTTCATGGCGCCGCAGGACTGGACTCAGCCGAAGCGGGAAGCGCTTCTTTAAAAAGCTCCGGAGCTGTAAATAACAATTTACCGGGGCTGGCGGCTGATCCGCCCATTGACACGATAACACGTCCCCACAAATGCCCACTCCCGCTCCGCTTGACTGCTGATGCGCCCCCTCCCGCGTCATCATCACCTCCCGCGGGCCGTGGCCAGGGGAGTCGGGTGCCCCGGCCTGTGCCAGAGGTGACCACAGCGGCGGGAAGCCAAGGTGGGGGAGCAGGACAGAGCCATCTGCAAACAAAGGTGCTTCCTCTGCCCGAGCGCTGGCCAACCTGAGTCCTGCCCATCCCCAGCTACCTGCCACCCCCTCCCCCACTGCCAGGCATGTGGTGCAAGTCCCCCGCCTCAGGGAGAGAAGTCCTGGGGGTCCACATCATCTGCTATGGTTTAGGGCCACACTAGGTGGGGCTCAGGGGTCACTCCTGGTGGTGTTCGGAGCTTACTCCTGACTGCACGCAGGAATTACCCCTGGTGATACTTAGGCGACCATATGGGATGCCAGGGATCGAACCCCCGGTCGGCTGTGTGCAAGGCCAGTGCCCTCCCTGCTATACTAACGCCCCAACCTGGGAGTCCATGTTCTTTTTCTTGGGGAGGGGTTCACACCCGGCAGTGCACAGGGGTTACTCCTGGCTCTGCACTCAGGAGTTACTCCTAGTGGTGTTCAGGGGACCATATGGGATGCTGGGAATCAAACCCGGGTCAGCTGCGTGCAAGGCAAACACCCTACCTACTATGCTATCTCTCCAGCCCTGATGTTCTTACTCTCCCCTAAGCCACCCGCTGACCCCTGACCCCCCAATTTCAGGGGCACACCTCCACAGAGAATTTGTCCCCACAGCTGCAAAGGGCCAGGTCCCCGCCCCCACAGACCCGACACACCTTTCCTAGGCAGTCCTGGAAACCGAAGGTAGATGCTTTTGAGCCGATACCACTGACAGGCCAGCAAAGCCCTTGTCCTTCAGGAATGAGGCCACAGGCAGGCCGGGTGTTGGCCACTAGGCCACACACCAAGGGTCACTCTGCCCAGGAGAGCAGGACTGGGCACGGCCCTCCCGGCCCCTGCCTGCCTGCCGCTGCTCCCTCTCCCCCAGGAGATGCGGGAGGACCAGGGGACAGCATGGCCAGACCCCTGCCCTGCCACCCACACTGCATGGCCTTGGCTGAGCTATCCTGACATTCTGTGCCTCAGCCTCCCCGTCTGATGGATCTATTGATTGATTTGGTTTGGGCCCACACCTGGGGGTGTTCAGGGCTTGCTCTTGGCTCTGCACTCAGAGATCACTCCTAGCAGGGCTCGAGGGATGCTATGGGGTGCCGGGGATCAAACTCAGGTCGGCTTCATGCCAGGCCTGTGTTTTCCCGCTGTGCTATGGCCCAGCCCCCAGACTTGCCACTTTGACGAGATTGAATGATAGTTCATTTTTTTTTCTTTTTGGGTCACACCTGGTGATGCTCAGGGGTCACTCCTGGCTCTGCACTCAGGAATCATTCCTGGCGGTGCTCAGGGGACCCTATGGAATGCTGGAAATTGAACCTGGGTCGGCTGCGTGCAGGGCAAACGCCCTACCCGCTGTTCTATCGCTCCAGCCCCTGAATGACAGTTCTTGTTCCTGCAGATTCAACCCCAAATCTGTGTGTAGCTCTCAAAGGTGTCCTGTGGGCAGCAGGGAACCTTACTGTGTCCAGTAGATAGATGACCTCCCTGGGGGCAGGCGGGCAGTGACCTGCCACCCAGCTAGTTGGTGAGGGAACCAGAGGCAAAAATGAAGGACTCGGGCCCCCAAGCACCACTGGGGTAAAGAGTAGATCAGCTCAGGCTGGGGAGGTGGCTGGGAGCTCTGGCTTTGCACGCGAGAGGCCTGGATGTAACACCCTGCGCTGCTCAATCCCAGCACTGTCGGGAGTGACCCCGAGCACAGAGCCAGGAGTAGCCTCTGAGCACTGTTGACGCGGCAAAAAATAAGAAAGTAAAAGAAAAGAACTTTGTCTAACTCATGGGACTCTTGGACGTTTTCAGAAGCCTACCCTCATCTTGGCTAAGGAGGGCCCACCTGCCCACTGGGAGGGCTGCTGTGCCAATTCCATGAGACCCCGAGAGCATGGCCGGGCCTTTAGCTGGGTCAGGAACGCCAATACCGCAGACACCAACACACTGAATGAACCGCCCCATGCTGGTCTCGGGCTCAGGGGTCGAACTGGGGAGCTTCAGGAGGAGCCTCAAAGTCATGGCCAGGACGGGGTGGGGGGGGACTGCAGGGCTACCAGGAGAGTAGGAGTAGGTGGGGTCGAGGGAGAGAGAGGAGACAGGAACCGGTATGCCCAGAGTATCCATTCCAGCCTGGGGCCATCCTTTGGGTGTCTGGAGCCCCCAGGGGCCAGGTGCTTCCCGCTGCCCTGTGACCTGGGGTCTCTGTGCTACTGGGTGACAGTCAGCAAGGCAGCAGGATGTTGGGGAGGAGACCACCTCGGGGGTCCTGTAACCCCCAGGCCCTGCACCCCTGTTGCACTGTCTTCTGACCCTAAAATTTTCCATTAACTTTGAACCCAAGTTCCAGACTGGCATTTGGAAAGTCCATTTTTCCTGCTTGGCTCTGATCAGTTTCGGTCCCGGGTCACCCAGCCCGGGGCCTGCTGCCCTTCACCCTTCACAGACTCTTTCCCCAGCACATCCGAGCAAGAGATTTTGTTCTAAATGCCTGTTTTTCTAGGGACCTATGGCGTGAGCAATTGTGAGACAATCTGACAGCGATGCCATTTGCTTCACAATGTCCCATCCTGGAGGGGAGAAAGGAGCTTTTGTTCTCCCGGGAGTCACCCGGAGTCACCCGTGCTCCAGAAGGAAGGTCCCTTGAGGCAAAGAAAGGAAGAGCCCTAGGAGTGAGGAGCCCAGGAAAACAGGAAGGAAGGGCAGCTCGGGACCAGGGGAAGAACCTGCAGCCTAAGACAATAGGGAAGAGTGGACGGAAAGGCCAGTGGGCGGAGGGGTCACTGGGCCGTGACACAGAGTCTCCTCAGCCATGCTTGGGCGAGACAGGAAGGCCCAGGGAGGCACTGGCTGTGAGAACCATAGTCTGGGGCTGCAGCGTTGGTGCAGCCAGGAGGGCACTGGCCTTTCATGAGGCCAGCCCAGGTTCCATCCTCGGCACCCCAGGTCCTGTCGTCCCTGAGCCTGGCCAGGAGTGATCCCTGAGCACAGAGCAAGGAGGAAGTCCTGAGACCATGCGGAGTGACCCCAAAACAAACCAAACCAAAAAGAATCACACTCGCTACCAGTAAGCATGCTCTGGGTGTTGCTGGCATCTTCCGGAATCCCAGATCTTAGACGGTGCAGGAGCAGCCCAGAGACCCTTTGTCTTAGCACCCAGAGACACAGTCCGGTGCCGACTCAACGCTCTTGCCTGTCTCCTGAGAATGAGCTGAGTCTAATTCAACTTTTCATTTTTTTTTCTTTTTTGCTTTTTTGGGTCACACCTGCTGATGCTCAGGGTTACTCCTGGCTCTGCACTCAGAAATATTCCTGGCGGTGCTCGGGGGACCCTATGGGATGCTGGGGATCGAACCCCGTTTGGCCGTGTACAAGGCAAACTCCCTATCCACTGTGCTATCTCTCCGGCCCCCAATTCAACTCTTAACGACTGAGGTTGACAAACATCCAGATTCCTATTCAGGATTGCAATCCTGCATATTTCCATGGAGACCACACAGTGAATATAACTGCTAGGCTAGAGCCATGATATCGCGGGGAGAGAACTTGCCCGGCATGCAGCTGACCTGGGTTTGATTCCAGCATCACTTCTGATCCCCCATGCCCTGACAGGAGTGATCCCTGAGAGCAGAACCAGGAGTCAGCCCTGAGCACCACTGTGTGTGGCCCAAAACCTATATATATATATATATATATACACACACACACACACACACACACACACACACACACACACACACATATATATATATATATACAACTGCGCTCCCTACAAAACAAGCACCTCTAACAGGTCTTCTCCAATTCTTACACCAGCAGTCGGTGGCTATGTGGGGTTATTAGACTAGCCATCTGAATCCATTATGGAAATAACATGGGGCTGGAGTGATAGCACAGCGGGTAGGGCGTTTGTCTTGCACGTGGCCAAACCAGGTTCCATTTCCAGCATCCCATATGGTCTCCCGTGCACTGCCAGCAGAGATTCCTGAGTGCAGAGCCAGGAGTAACCCCTGAGCATCTCCGGGTATGATCCAAAAGCAAAAAAAAAAAAAAAAGAAAGAAAGAAAGAAAGAAAGAAAAATAATAATGTACACCACAAGGAATGATCCTGTATTCTGAAATTCTGAAAGCAATGTGAGCCTTGATAGTACCATTTTTCTTTTCATTTTAGTCCCTGTGATTTCAAATACTGTCCCTGGCAGGGTTTCCAGCCTCCCCTCTAAGATCGGGCACCAGATAGGCTGCCCTTTCTCAGCACTTCTGTTCTGTGTGTTAGGGTAGTAGTAGATGTCCCAGCTGTAGGAAGAAGGCAAGGAAGAGACGTCAAGGGCATCCAGATTAGACAAGTCAAACTGTCGCAATTCATCAAGGACAAAGTCCTATACTCAGAAAACCCTCCAGTCTACAGCAGACTTCCTAGAAACAACAGACTCACACAGGCAAGTGCCAGGCTACAAAGCCAACAAGCTAGGGATCCTGGAATTTACTTCTGAAAGCCAAGGTAAGACCCACCCTTCAACGGGGCACTGAGACCCGTTCTAAACCCCCCACCTTCCAATTGCCAGGCATCAACCCCTACACGCATGGGAGGATTCCTGGCTGGAGAGACCCTAGAGCAGGCCCGGAGGCCCAGGAAGAAAACAGGACGTCTGTGTTATCTTTTTATCGTGCAGCTCACAAAGACTGCGGGCGAGCGGGGTTGGCTTCCTCCTGCCTGGCTCGTGCTTTCTCTGCGTTGCTGGAAATCAGCGGACCACACTGAGAATGGCATGCCCCAGGAAAATAGGAAAAAGTGGGAAGAGCAGGACTAACGTTCAGAGGCCTTCCTGAAACTGAAATACACCTGTGAAGAGATCCCCTTTTTGTCACAGTTCATCTTTATTCCCTCCCTGAGTTGCAGTTACATGCAGAGATCAGCTAAGCATTGACATAACTAACTGGCCTGAGTCGGGGGACACTCGGGCTTCTCTAGACTGTCAGGAGATCCGCGTCTTTAGGGGTGTCCCCAATCTCACCAGTCCCCTGGGAATTCAGTTCAGGACTGACTCCTAGCTCTTTGCTCAGGGATCACTCCTGGCAGTGCTTGGAGACCATGTGGGATGCCAGGGATCGAACCCAGGTCAGCTGTATGCAAGGCCAGCCCCATCCCCGCTGTGATAGGGCACTGGCCCCTCCGCCTTTACTTCTCACCAGTAACCCACCTCAGAGGTTGGGTAAGGCACTTACCTCGCACATGGCCACCTTGGGTTCAATCCCCGGCATCTCATATAGCCTCTGAGCACACAGGAGTGATCCCTGAATGCAGAGTCAGGAGTAAGCCCTGAGCACTGCCAGATGTGTCCCCCGCCAAAAGTACCCAGACCAGGGTGTGGGACACATGACCTCTGAATGAGGACCCGTCTGGCCCTGGCATCCCTCCCAGCCCCCTACTCTCATCCCCCAAATAAAACGGAAACAGGGTTGGGGTGTGATCCGAGGGGTGCCAGGCCCTACCTCAGGCCCCAGGCTCCATCCCTGGGAGCAGGTTGCCCTGGGAGCACTGACAGTCCCCATAGTCCCACAGGGCAGAACTCGCGACAGCCAGGCCCGGACCCTGCTTGGTGCTCTCAGGCCAGAGCTAAGCAGGACAGCTCGGCACCCATACCTGCGCAGACTCACCCGGGCCGCAGCGGCGCCTGGCCTGTGTGTCGGCTGGCCTAGCGCTGGGCGTCTTGCTTATATCCCTTTGCTGCACTCCACCCCTTGGGTCTGCGGGACAGGTTTGTGTCTTCAGCTCCACCCCCGATGGCCAATTAGCAATCCCAAATCTATTTTGAATCCCGACTCTTCAGTGCCCACGGGGAGGGTTGCGTAAGGAGAACACCGGTGTGGCTTCCTGTCACACTGGAACAAATCGCCACAAACCTTGGGGCTTCGAACAAGACACACACACACACACACACACACACACACACACACACACACACACAGGCTGAGAGGGCTAAGGGCTGCAGCCCAGGCTCCGGATCTCCAGGCTGGAGGGCCTGTCCCCACGAGGGCTGGAACCGGGGCACAGGAACTTGACTCTGCTGGGTCAAGTCTGAGGTCACCTGCTTTCCTTGGCCGTGACCTCGGCCATCAGCCCACTCCTCCTCCCACGTTTCACCTTGAGATGATGTGGGGGGCCCACCCATCTGATCCAGGAGCCTGGGGTCAGCCACACCTGCAGGCTGTTTGAGGGACACCCACAGACTCCCAGGAGTGGGACATGGATACTTGGGAGGTGGACAAACGCAGCCCACCTGAGGGGCAAGGGAGAGCGGCTGCGTGAAATCTTGCACGAGATTTCTGCGTGACAAAACGTTGGATTGAGAGGTCCGGTGCCACAGAACAGTGGGAACGGCACTGGCCTTGCACATGGTCAGCTTGGATTCGATCCCCGGTACCCCAGATGATTCCCTGAGCCCCTCCAGGAGTGATCTCTGAGCACTGTCGCATGTGACAGTGCTCAGGGATTTGAATTGATTTTTTTTTCACTAACAGGAATCATATCGCCATGTCACGTGACACCAGAATGGAAGGACAGGCCGGGTCACGGCTGTGGGTGGACAGGCTGGGCCATGGTCATGGTTCTGGAGAGACACTTTGGCTGGGTACTTCTGGGAACTTTTACTGGCCATGAGACTGGAGCCAGGGGGTTATAGCAGAGAGTGCCCTTCAAGGGTTCAGAACTCAGGGGGCTGAGGTGGGGGGGGCACCCTGCTGGGAGTGGGCAGAACCCCACACAGGAAGGGGAAGCAGGGAGTCTTCCCAGACAGAGGCACCGCCCTTCGCTGCACTATCCCTCCTGTCTTGAATTCATCTTTTTGTGTCTAGAATCACTTGATAATAGATGGTCTTGTCTGTCTGTCTGTATCTGTTGGGGTGATTTTTGGTTTTTGTTTTTTGGGTTTGGGGTTTTGGTTTTTGGTTTTTGGTTTGGGGGCCACGCCCAGAGATGCTTCAGGGTTCCTCCTGGCCCTGCACTCAGGAATCTCTCCTGTCCGGGGCTCAGGGGGGGACTGTATGGGATGCCGGAGATCGAACCCCAAACAAGCGCCCTTTCAGCCGTACTACTGCTCCAGCCCCATCAGTATGTGTCCCTTGCTGTCCCTCTTACTGTATCACTGTCCTCCCATTGTTCATCGATCTGCTCGAGCGGGCACCAGTAATGTCTCACAACAAATTGTGAGACTTGTTGTTACTGTGTTTGTCATATCAGATACGTCACGGGGAGCTTGCCAGGCTTTGCTGTGGGGGCGAGATACCCTGGGTAGCTTGCCAGGATCTCCGAGAGGGACAGAGGAATTGAACCCTGGTTGGCCATGTCAGCCGTGTGCAAGGCAAACGCCCTACCCACTGTGCTATAGCTCCAGCCCGTCCCTCCTACTACCTTGCAAAATAGCAGAGACTGCCCTGGCCCAGCTGGCGCGGTCAGCACAGACGCAGCGGGTGGAAGGCTGTACTACAAGGAGGCCCAACCCTAACCCTAACTCTTTGAGGCCTTTGACTGCGCCCTGCTCTCTGTCTAGGGAAGGAAGGGTGGGGGGGCGGGTGGCTGGGGTGAGGGCTGTGACTGGGGCTCTTCACAGCTCCCCCCCGCCCCCGAGCCCGGGAGGTGTTTCCACTGTGCTCTGGTTCCCTCCTGGCCACAGGACCAAGCACTGTGGGTGGCTGCTACTCTTGTGCCCATCACGCTGGACCTTCGGTAGCTGTGATTGGGTCGGGCATCTCTCAGTCAAACTCTGGAACCAGATATGGAAACACCCCTTTCCCCAGAGTCACACATCCCTTCCCTGGCTCCAGAAATAGTGAATGCCTTAGGCTGAGAAGTCACAGTACAGTGCAGGACATCAAATCAACAAAGGCCCAAGTCTGGAATACAGAAAGCCAGTAGGAGAAGGGCCCAGAGGGAGAGCAACTGCCTTGTGAGCACATGATCACAAGTTCAACCCCCCAGTGTCCCACATGCTCCACGCTAACCTGCCACACAGTCTCCCGGGGGGACCTGGCACCACATACCATCCCCGGAGCCTCACCCAGGATATCCCTGAGCACAGAGCCAGGAATAAACCCTGAGCGCTGCCCAGTGTGGCCCAAAAAACATATCTAGGCCTAGGGCCAGAGAGATAGTAGAGTGGCCCTCCTCGCATGTGGCTGACCTGGGTTCGAGACCCAGCACTGCATATGGTCCCCGGAGCCCCACCAGGAATGATCTCTGAGTACAGAGTCAGGAGGAAGCCCTGAGCATATCAGTGCACACCCCACTCAAAATATCGATCGATCAATCGATAGGTAGATAGATCTGACCTCTTTAATGACAAAAGACCAAAACTGGCCCCGCGGAGCAGTCCCATCAGCAATATCTGGGAGGCACTTTGGGAGGGGAGGAGTGTGCACAGCCCCTCCAGACCACCCTGGCATGGGCGTGTGCCCAGCAGGAAGCTAACACTGTACCAACGACCTTCGAGTCAATGCTCCCCACGGCCGTGTTCGCTGGACCCTCTGGCCGGGGACGGGCTTGAGGCAGAGCATGTGCCCACAGGGGCATAAATCTAGGGCCCGGCTGCAGATGACCAGGAATGCCCCCGTGTAAATAGATAAATGAAGGTCCTGATGGTCTCAAATTGGAAAGCGCCCACGTATGTATCCACAACAGAACTGGGGGGTAAGTTCTGGGCAAAACGTGGGGTGCTGGGACTTAAACCCCAGGAACAAGATTCTTTAATTTTTCTTTTTTCCTTTTTTTTTTTTTGCTTTTTGGGTCACACCCAGTGATGCACAGGGGTCACTCCTGGCTTTTCACTCGGGAATTACTCCTGGTGGTGCTCGGGGGACCCTATGAGATGCCGGGAATCGAACCCGGGTCGGCCACGTACAAGGCAAATGCCCTCCCCACTGTGCTATGGCTCCAGCCCCTCTTTAATTTTTCTGAGTGTGCTGTAAGTGACAGCATAGTTTAAGGTGCTGGTTTTATTTTGGGGGAAGAGGAGCTTAGAGACACACACAGCAGTGCTCAGGGTCCACTTGTGGCCCAGAGCTCAGGACTCACCTCCTGCAGTGCTTGGGGGGAACCTCTGGTGCCAGGGAGCAAATCCAGGCCCCCCCGGACGTGTCCACATGTTCTGAGCCCTCTCCCCAGCCCCGAGAATGGTTTCTTCATGTATCTATTACAAAACGAGAGCCATTAGCTAGGAATGAAGTTTCAACAGACAGCCGTTATCACCCAAAGGCACCCTGAAAACATGGTGAAGTCAACCAATTGCAAAAGGACACGCAGTGTAGGATGTCACATGCCTGAGGAACCTGAACAGGAGAAAAAAAGGACCCGTGGGCCTGGGCCCGGGGCCGGGCTGGCCTCTGAGCACAGCTTTCGCTTGGGCTGATGAGAATGTTCCGGAGCTGGACAGCACTGATGGTTGCACCTGGCTGCGAATGTGCTCGATGCCAAGAAATCACACACTTGAAGCTGTTCGGAGTTGAGTTTTGTAAGAGGGCAAGAGTTTGGGAGACCAGCCTCATAACTGTGGGGATGGATTGGGTCCCACCTGAAGAGAGTTCAGGGGTTCAGGGTGTGCACCTGGGCTATGCCCAGTCTACGTGGGAACCACAGAACTCCAGGATCCCAGGCACCGCCGGCTGTGGCCCCGGGCTCTCAGTACTTCAGGGCCTATCACACATGTTGCTTTGGCCCTGGGTCCCCTGAGCACAATTCTTCAGTTGCTGCCTTGAAAAATGAAACCCTGAAAGACAAATACCTACAAGAATAGATGGGGGGGTGGGTAGGGCAATAGCACAGCAGGGAGGGCATTTGCCTTGCATGCAGCTGACCCGAATTCCATTCCCAGCATCTCATATGGTCCCCGAGCACCGACAGGAGTAATTCCTGAGTGAAGAGCCAGGAGTAACCCCTGTGCAACACCGGGTGTAACCCAAAAAGTAAAGAAAAAAAGAATAGATGGTGGATGGGGGAGGGAAAAATAACTAAATATATGGTAGGGCTGGAGTGATAGCACAGTGGGTAGGGCGTTTGCCTTGCACATGGTCGACCAGGGTGACCCTGGTTCGATTCCTCCGCCGCTCTCGGAGAGCCCAGGAAGCTACGGAGAGTATCTCGCCCTCTGGACAAAGCCTGGCAAGCTCCCCGTGATGTATCCGATATGCCAAACACAGTAACAAGTCTCACAACAGAGATGTTACTGGTGCCCGCTCAAGCAAATCGATGAACAACGGGAGGACAGTGCTACAGTGCTCCATGGTAGGGTCGGAGACAGTTCAGGGTGAGGGCGCCTCCCCTGCACACAGCAGATCTCAGTCTGACTCCCACCCAGCAACACATATGGTCCCCTGCCCCAGCACTCCCAGGAGTGGACTAACCCACCACCCCCTAAAATTAAAAAAAAAAGACAATACGGTAACATAATGTCTCTTAGGAAGAGACAGCAAGAATAGTCCTAAATTATAAAGAAATTGAATCATCAGTTTAAAAATATTTTCACAACTCAAAAACAGGCCTATGAGGTATGACAGAAGAGTTTTCCCAAGCATTTAAGAACCTAATAACTCCAAACTTCCCTAAAGCAGCCTCCAACAGGCCCAGGGAAACCACAGCCTATGGGCGGGCTTGAGCATGATTACTCTTCTACGCACCGTCTGTGCTGTGTCCGCGGCCTAGGGCCCGTGCCAGCGGCTGCCCTGGGGAGCGCGGAACCTAGTATTTACTCCCAAATGTTTATTAGCTGACCTTTTCAAAAAAAAAAAAAAGGCTGAGCCCCAGAGCGATGGTACAGCAGGTCTGGCACTTGCCCTGCAGGTGACTGACCCGGGTTCAATCCCCAGCACCTCATAGGATCCTGAGCCCCGCTAGCTGTGATCCCTGAACACAGAGACAGGAAAAAGCCCTGAGCAGCACTGTGTGACCAAAAACATATTGCTGGAAAGAGACAACTGTTTCCAACTCACTGTGTATGTCCAGGAAATGTTTGCCACCAAAGTTCAACAATAGCGGGCACCAAAACTTGACAATAGCCAGGCAAAGAACTCAAGGGACGGGTGTGCATGTGTGGGGCCGGGGTTCCATTCCTGGTACCACATGGTCCCCAAGTGCCCACTGGCAGTGACCCTGGGCAATATGTCAGAAACAATCCCTGAGCACTGCTGCATGGGGCCCCTTCTCCTCCGATATAAAGAACAGCAATGTAGCACTGTAGCACTGTCCTCCCATTGTTCATCAATTTGCTTGAGCGGGCGCCAGTAACATCTCCATTGTGAGACTTGTTGTTACTGTTTTTGGCATATCAAATATGCCACGGGGAGCTTGCCAGGCTCTGCCGCACCAGCGGGATACTCTCAGTAGCTTGCCGGGCTCTCTGAGAGGGACGGAGGAATCGAACCTGGGTCAGCTGCGTACAAGGACAACGCCATACCTGCTGTGCTATCACTCCAGTTCGTTATTTCTAGATATGGACGTAAATTCAAAGAACTGGAGACGCCTTTAATGAGTGCTTGTACACAAATGGAGCAGCACCACTAAACTGAAGGGGATGGTAGTCAAACACTGAAGATCACCACTATATAAATTCACTTATCAGAGTCACCGAGAATAGTTTCCTATGCAGCTGCAAGGAAGACGGAATCATGCAATTTACCGCGACTTGAACAAAGCTGGAGGCTGTCATGTTACCTGGAGTGATGACCTGACTCACCTGTGGTGTAGAGGCACCGGAGGAGGGACCACATGGCGTCAAAGGGATACCCAGGTTCACCTTGACCCCAGGTCACAGAAACACTGATAGGGAAGGAAAGAGGGCAGGGAAGGAAAGAAACCCAGAGGCTGGAGGAAGAGACGAACGGGAGAGAAGAGAGGTAAGGGGCAGTGGCCCTGCGCACACGGGCGGGGAAGGGAGAGGTCTGAGTATACGTCTCAGTCAACAACACTGTTGGCCTAACAAAACTTAAAATTGTGCCTGTCAGGGAGGTTTGTGGGGACAGTGACCTGGGGACTGTGGTGGAGTTCCGTGACACCGGTGGCAGGACTGGTGCTGCAACATTTTACACTGAGACTCAATTATGAATGACTATGTAAACACTGGTGGCTTAATAGTTAATTTTTTAGTTACAAAAAGCAAAAAAGGGAATAGTGCCAGCCCTGAGACAGAGCAGATTGGTGACTGGCAAGGGATAAAGAGAGAGGCTGGTGGACAGTAACTGCTAACTGGGAACCGTCGGGTCTCCTTTGGAGGAGAGATTCACAGTACTGTAACAAATGTCACTGGGGACTGGTGAGATGGGATGGCAGTAAGGCACTTGCCCTGCACGTGGCTGACCCAGGTTTAATCTCTAATAACCCCAATGGTCCTCCAAGCCGATCAGGAGTGATCCCTGAGTGCAGAGCCAGGAAAAAGCCCTGAGCACCACCGGGAGTGGCCAAAAAAATAAATAAATAAATAAATAAATGCCAGTGAACTATATATTTTTTGAAATGGCTAATTTTGGGTGAATTTTACTTCAATAAAAACAACAGCAAAAAATAAATAGGGCCATAGAGAAAACATAAGAGTGTGCTTTGCATGCAGGAAGCTCAGAGGCCAATCCTGGCACCATATGAACCCCACCCCACCTCTACCCCTGCTGGGAATGACCCCCAAGCACAGAACCAGGAGTCATCCCTGAGCACTGCTGAAAAAGAAAAAAATCCTCAGGCCAAAGGGACAGTGCAGTGGGTAGGGCGTTTGCCTTGCATGGCCCGACCTGGGTTCTATCCCCAGCATCCCATCTGGTCTCCTAAGTACCGTGAGGCGTGATTCCTGAGTGCAGAGCCAGGAGTAACCCCCTGCGCCTTGCCAGGTGTGACCCCAAAACAAAATAACAACAAAATTCTCTAGTTCTCTAAGAAGTTTTTGTTCTGGGTCAGAGACAAACAATAGCAGGTAGGGCATCTGCCTTGCAGGTGGTCCACCAGAGTTGATTCTGAAGCCCACCAGCTGTGATCCTTGAGCACAGAGCCAGGAGTAAGCCATGTGTGGCCCAGCCCCCTCCCCCCAAAAAAGAAGTTTCTTTTTCTTTCTGGGGCCATACCCAGCAGTGCTCAGGGAATCACTCTTGGTGGAGCTTTGGGAAACACATGATGGCCCACAGGTGGCAGACAAGTGCCCTGCTGGCTGTTCTATCTCTCATGCCCTCCAATTAGAAGTTTCTTAATGGACTGAGAATTCAGTCTACAGTTCAGTCTATCCACACCCTTCCATAGTTACTCAGAAATTAAATGTGGTTCTATTACTTTTGGTTGGAGTGATAGCACAGGGGTAGGGCATCTGCCTTGCATGCGACCAGCCCAGCCAACCCAGGTTCGATTCCTCTGCCTCTCTCGGAGAGCCCGGCAAGCTACCGAGAGTTTCTTGCCTGCACAGCAAAAGCCAGGGAAGCTTCCCATGTCATATTTGATATGCCAAACACAGTAACAAGTCTCACAATGGAGACATTACTGGGCCTGCTCAAGCTCGAGCAAATCAATGAACAACGGGAGGACAGTGCTACAGTGCTATTACTTTTCTCGAGTCTGCTCCTCCCTCCACATGAAAGGAGCCCCCAAGATCCTCTTTTTCATCTCCTGGCAATTTCAGGCCGGCCCATGACCCGCATCATGTGATGCCACAGAGCTGACAAAGAGGTACCTTAAGCATGGAGCACGGGGGAAATGAACCGGAGCACGAGTGTGGCCACCACGAGAACCCATTCAACCCCATTCGAGATTTCCTCGTCACTGTCATAAGAACAGTAAGGGACAAAAATTAGCCTTTGCAACATACCCCTCGTGCTCTTAGCATCTCTGATGAGGCTGCTGGCACCTATGAGAGAAAGAGTCTCAGAATATACAACTTCCGATGAATAAATTATGGACCATCTTTCGTTTTTAATCCTTTCCCCCACTGTTGTTGATGTCACTATGGTGATGACCAGGGATTGCACAGTCCTGTAACGTGTTTTTACCTGCTGGAGCTTGCCAGGAGTTGCACAGTAAACCTGGCCAGGGTGCTCACGACCTCTGGACTCCTTTAGTGGTAGGACTTGAGTGCCAGCTCACCTTAGGTTCCTGGTTCTCTTCGGTGGAGGCCCATAGGCTATGGCTGCTGGCAGGGGAGTGGGGTGGGGAGAAGGCTTCAGGCCACAGGGGTCACTGCGGTGCTCACACACATGCGAGCCAGTGGGCACACTCCTCAGCATATACTCCTACACTATTTAAGCTGCCGGTGTGTGTCAGGGCTCCGGATGATTGCTTTTAACAATGAAAATCCAGTAGAGACAAGGACAAATCCTGCATTCATTGATCTTTCTAACAAGAAAAGGCAGCTGTGAAAAGCTTGTATTAAACGCTTCATCCAGTTTAAAAACCCAAAACAAAATGAAAAGCCCTGCCGGCCCATCAGAAAAGGATGAGGCGGGAACTCATCACTGTAACGGGGCTAGAGGAATAAAAGTGGAGCATACGGTATATTTGCTGTGGGTAAAACAGGCTACCGTGAGCAAGGATTACAAGTCAAGAGTTCCCCCAAATACCTCAAAATAAAACTTCTGGGTCTGCGCATATAAGGACAACAGCCCTGAGAAGTCTTCTCAGTATCTGAACAATGATGGAGACGCGGGTGGGAGCAAGCATCAGATTAGGAAAGGAATAGAACTCTGCTTACACTGAATCTCAACATCTTTTCACGGAGGCCAGATGCATTAGAAGCTTTCTGACTGAGAATGAGGCACTTTTCCTGGAAAAATCAAGTCTGGGAGCCAAAAGTCTCAAAGAACTGAATATATACTCTTCATGCAGAAGTTCCAGGTGTGATTCCAGCACCATGTGGTCCCCTGAGCAGTCCTAGGAGTTATTCCTGGGCATTGAGTCAGGAGGAGTCCCTGAGCATTACCTGGTGTGGCCCAAATCCCCTTTTCCCACATACGGTTTTGAGGCACTGAAGAAACCGATCAGCAGTGCCACAGGGATCGTGCTCAGTATGTGGGCAGTGCCAGAGGTCAAACTTGCGGCCCCACGCTGATAAGTCAAGTGCTTTGCCAACAGAGTTACCCCTGCATCCTGGAAAAAATTTCAAAGGACAAAGAGCACAATTCATAAAGAAAAGCTGGCAAATTTGCTTATTTCAAATTAACTTCATTTAAAAAAAAAAACCTGTGTTCATCACAAGATGCCATTCACAGAGTGAAAAAACAAGCCACAAGATGGGTCGAAACAGTGCAGTCTCATAGAATACATGGACACTTCCTATAAGGCATCAAGGAAAAAAACAGTCAGAGCATCTGAATAGGCACTTCAGGTGATCGTCAAACACAGGAGAAGGTGTTCCTGCTTTGTTGGGCAAGAGGAAAATGCAAATTAAAACCACAAAAGATCATCTATAATTTTTATCTACAAATGGGGGTACAACTGAAGAGTCTAACCACCAATACTTAATGTTAGGAAGAATGTGTGTGGAAGGAGAACTCTTCAACACAACTGGGAGATGTATAAAATGTTAAAATGACTTTGGTTCAGTGCTAGTGTATCACCCAAAATCCTCATCCTGGAGAAATTCACATATCACAGCAAAGAAGCACCTTAGAATATCTATGGCACCTTTTTTAGTCACTAACAGAGTGGAAAACAATTCAATGCCATAAATATTGACAGTAGATAAATTGTGGTTAGGTCCTGAAATGAAATACTATACAGCAGTGACTTAGACATATATCCCAGGGCTTAAGAGTATATTGCAAAAACAAAGTGAAGAACAAAGGCACACACACAAAGAATATCTATTTGCACAACTTCAAAAACACAAGCTTAAATTATATGGCTGACTAATTGTTTTGGGGGGGCACACCCGGCTGTATTCAAGGCTTACTCCAGGCTCTATACTCAAGGATCACACCCCTGGGAACCATATATGATATTGGGAATCAAACCCAGGTCCACCAAGCACAAAAACAAGCACCTTAATCCTTCTGCTATCTCCCCAGGCCAAATTTCCAAACCATGAGGAAAAAGGGTAAAAGGAGATGCTATGGCTGAGGAGGGGCTAAGGGGAGTTGCTTCTTTGTAATGTATTACAACTATTTTGGGCGGGGGGTGTACATAGCCACACCCAGCTGTGCACAGGGCTTACTACTGGCCCTGTGCGCAAGGATCTCTCCTGAGCAGTGCCTGAGTGTCAGGGCGAGAGTACTGCAGGTAGAGAACTTGCCTTACATGCAGCTGGCAGGGATTTGATCCCCAGCACCCCAACCGATCGTCAAGCCTGCCAGGAGTGGTCCCTGAGCCCAGAACCAGGAATAAGCCCTGACCTGGGCAGGTATGCCCCCCACTCAAAAAAAAAATTTTTTTTTGTAGTGTATTTCAGCAGACTCAAACTCCTGAAATTAAAAATTCCCAAGCCATTACTATTGTGTTTTTCTTTACTACTGCAGGAAATGCGAAGACATGAATAGCAGTGAGTAGTGGCGAAGGTGACCCATGGTTTGAACTGAAGTGGTCCGTGTGTGAGTACGTGCACGGGAAGTTGGGGGCTGGGGGAGTGTACACACACACACACACACACACACACACACACACAGTGAGGACTCAGCTCTAGGTCTAGGCAAAACAAGGGCTTTAATCTTGAAATCTTACTTCATGCCTTCAAGGACAGCACACAAACAGCAGGGAAGTGGCTTCCTATCTAAAGGAACAGGAAAAGGGGGCCAGGAAATCACTCCAAAGGCAAGTTCAAACCCCCCAGTGTCCCCAGCACTGCTAGAGGGACCCCCCTACCCAGGGCCACACCCCAAGTAGCCCTGAGCACTTCCAGGTATGGCTCAAAATCAAACAAATAAAAAAGTAAATAACAAATAAAATTAAAGGAAAAACAGAAGTAGGACTCAGATGGAAAGCTCTGACACAACCATGGTTCCAAGATTTTTAAGGTTGTCACTAAAAGCCGTTCCCAGGTTACTGTGTCCCATTTTCATCAAGTAGAGGTCAAGGCAACATTGCTGGTATAGAAAATAAATACTCCAAGCTGTGAACAGATTATTAACCATAGGGTGAGTCCGCTGCCAACACTTCTAAGGTCAGGAATGACCTCTGGGGCTGGAGCGATAATATAGCAGGCAGGGCATTTACCTTGCACGCGGCCAACCTGGGCTCAATTCCCGGCATCCCGTATAGTCCCCCAAGCACTGCCAGGAGTAATTCCTATGTGCAGAGCCAGGAGTAACCCCTGTGCATTGCTGAGTGTGAGTGACCCAAAACGCAAAAAAAGAATGACGTCTGATTCTGAAGTTCTGCTTTCAGTTTTGAGAATTTCTATCATGCTTCAGCTCTTTCTAGCAGTATTTTCCAACCCTCCCATACCAGGGACCCTGAACTATGGGGTGGTTGGGCACATCTGGACATGTGGTATATCAAGAATTCAGCTCAGGACTGACACTGCCCTGGGCGCTTCCTGAGCCATGGAGCCATTCCCAGGCCCCTTGTCACTGAGGACTCAGGACCTCATGGAGGGGTAATGGGGCTGCCAACTCTAGGCCACATTCGCAGGGAAAACACTTAAGCCAAGGAGCCACTTTACTACCCGTCAGCAGGTACCTTAGGTACCTTAGCTGCCTTCTCTACAAAGGACATTACGAAAATAAGGACCTGGGAGTCTAGGAATTTTTTTTTCCCTTAGCCCATACACAGTATTAGCACTGGCCAATGTCTTAAAGTTTATCAGCAATACTAAACCACAGACTATCTGAGAATAATACCCCTCTGCCAGTGGAAATAATCTAGCAGTGAAGGGCAAACTAGAAACATGACTTAGTAAAAGCCTGATGGTCCAAACTAGATGTGTAGTGCGCTGCCAATCAGTTACTGTGTGCTCTCTCTAATACGCTCTGCTGGATGGCCAGACTAGACACGTCATTTTTCACACTGCCATAAACTCTATCATCACATTTTTACTATATTTTTTTTCAAGTTAATAAACTTTTTTTAAAAACCAGTTTGCCATTTAATACCCCGGAAGTCTTCAATTCGGGTTTGGGATTCCTTAGGATACCTTAAAATACACTGGTTTCTTTTCACTGGGGGGGCACTTGGTGATGCACAGGGCTTACTTCTGGCTCGTCACCTCAGGGATCATTCCTGGCAGGGCTTGGAGTAACCACAGTGACATGCCAGGATCGAACCCGGGATAGCCACTGATGAGGCAAACACCCTCCTTACAGCACTCTCTCCCCAGCCCCTATGCTGGGCCTTTAAACATCTCGATTCTTGGCCCTGAGGGTCTGGGGTGCATGCCAGGCAGCCTTGCTGCACTGCTCAACACTGAGCCTGCCGGCCTAGGGGTCAAAGTATCACCAGGCACGGCTTCCTGGGTCCTCTGAGCATGGCTTGGTAGGTCTTAAAATAAAAAAAAAAATTTTCAGATCTTACATTAATTCTAGGAAAGAAAGTTACAAACTGCTGAATGCAAAGGAAGTTTAATCAGAAACTGCCCCCGGGGCCAAAGTGCAGGCGTGCACTTCCTACATGGGGGAGTCCTGGGCTCCTTCCCCGAAGGATGCAGGATGCGGGATGCGGTGCCCTGAGCCCTGCTGGGAATGGCTCCTGAGCACCAGTGGGTGTGCTCCCTCTCAGAAAGAAGAGATGGATGCTGAAGGGGCAGGAATACAGTTGAGTGATAGGGTACTTAAGTGTCTTGCATGTGTGGGTTCAATTGCAGGCACAGGATAAATAAATAAGTAAACAAAAACAAATGGGCTGGGAGAAAACAGTGGGGATGGATCCCCATCACCACACGGCCTCCCGAGCACCGCTGGGTGCTCCCAAGGGAGAGCCTGGTGCACGCAGCAAGTGGGGGGGGGGCACTTTAGAATCACTGGGAATAGCCCCTCGGGCTTCTTGAGAGGCCAAAAACAACAGGGAAACAAAATAGACAACAAAGGAATGAAGCAGTCAAAAGACACAACAAAACAAAACAAAAAATCTTGGTACAATAAAGCTGCATGGTTGCTCCAAAGGAAGAGACAAACAGTCCTCAGGAAACGTCTTACAATCTGAAAATGTCACCAGTGCCCAAGGATCAAGAGGTGAGGTGCCATAAAATTCTCCTCGATGACTCACTCTGCATAGTTACTTACCAGTGAGAAGTCCCCTATGAGTGAAAAAGAATGAATTACTGAAAAGCGCCGCATCATGGATCTAAAAAAAATCACACAAAAGATCCCCCAGAGGGGGCAGAGAGAATGCAGAAGGTGGGGTGCTTGCCTTGCATGCCTCTCCAGCACCCCAGGTGGTCTCCGGAACCTGCCAGGAGTGATTCTTGAGTGCAAAGGCAGGATAACCCCTGAGCACCATCAGATATGGCCCCAAAACAAAAAAAAAATCGAGGATTCTACACAAGAAGACATTTCATGAAACGTTTCAGACAGAAAGAAGAGGGATAGGTTTTGAGGGTGGGGAGGGAGGAGAAATGACCATTAGTGACCTCAGAGTTTCTTCTTCAGATGATATGAAACAGCCAGTTGCACAACCATCAAAATGCACCATTTTGGGTGGGGAAGGGTTGGAGGGCTGGGCCTTACGCAGCTGGCCTACACCTAGCTCTGGGTTCAAGGATCACTCTGCAGGACCATATGTAGTACAGGGGACCCCAAGGATCAGTGCAAGGCAAACACCGCGGTCCTTGTACTAACTCTCCAATTACAAAGTGCACAGTTTTTTAATGGTGACCTTTAAAATATGAAAACCTTACATCTCCAAAGTCTCTCACAAAATAAAACAGATGACTGTTGTCCATCCCAGATTCCACACATGCCAGAAAACAGGGGAAAAGCACTGCTCCTT
>JAOXYA010017697.1:0-13640 GCA_028565675.1 Sorex palustris | reverse complement strand
CGATTCCTCCGCCCCTCTCGGAGAGCCCGGCAAGCTACCGAGAGTATCTCGCCCGCACGGCAGAGCCTGGCAAGCTCACCGTGACGTATTCGATATGCCAGACACAGTAACAACAAAGTCTCCAGTGGAGATGTTACTGGGCCTGCTCGAGCAAATCGACGAAACAATGGGAGGGCCTTTACCTTTACCTTCTCAATTGAATCACAGTGAGATACACAGTTACAAAGTTGTTCATGACGGGGTTTCAGTCCCATAACAGTTCCAACACCCACCCCTTCACCAGTGCACGTTTCCCACCACCAATGTCCTCACTTTGTGTCCTTGTCATCAGTTCCGGTACAAGTCAAGGACAGTATCGTATGTATCCTGGTAGAGACAGTGTCAGTCTCTTTCTTGCCCCAAACGCCTCCATCGTCCTGGTGTCTGACAAAGGGACAAGCTACCCCCCACATGTGCCTGGACTCTGGGGTTTGTGCTCCTCTCCCCCTGCCCTTTACTCCCTGGGAATGGCCTGGCCAAGTCCCAGTATGTTTAAAGATATTTTGTAGCTTCATTTTCTTGTTTATGAATTGTTCATTGAAGGCATTTCCTCTCCCTCCCAGGGCCCCCAGCCATAGTTTTATTTTAAAAGTGAAAATTTAGAGTGAAAGCATGTGTGTTAATTAAGAGCTGACACTTGCGTCTCAGGAAGGAGGGAAAAGTTGTACTTAAAGCCTTAAAAATAACATGTATTGTTATGAGCGAGGAATCGCTCCGCGGTGCCAGCTCACGCGGAAGTCTTGGCGTAATGAAATCTTTGGGTAGAAAGGTAATGAACTGAAAACAAATTATTTTACACATCTCTACAGAACCAATGTTTAGCAAAGTTTCAGCTGATCAGTGCATGGGCAGCAAGGAAGAGATTGGGCTTCGTGTCTGGCTCCCGGAGCAGGGTGTGGGCACTGTCCTTAGGACAGTTTATTCCAGGAGTCTAAGGTAACTGCAGTTGTCTGCTGAAAAAGAATGCAAAAAAAAATCTAGTGCAAAAGAATGGAGACGGCTACATAGTACTCCATTGTGTAGATGTACCAAAGTTTAAAAGCTTCATTTAAAGACCAAGAAATAGTTTAGGTGCTTGCCTTGCATACAGTCAACTCTAGTTAGATTTTTGATGTCACATATAGTTACCTGAGCCTCTTCAGATTTGATCCCTAAGCAAGACCCATGAATAAGCAATATGCATTTTGTTGTATGCCCCCTAAAGCAAAAAAAAGTTACAATAAAAACAAATAAACAGAAACACACACACACAAAAAAAGAATGGAGACGATTGAGGAGTATAATGCTCTGAATGCTTGATGGTTTTGCTTTACTTTGTGGGCTCACACGGGTGGTGTTTGGGGGCGACTTGAGGCTTGGAGCTTTGCAGCTGCGGATGGTGCTTCCGGGACTGTGAGGTTTCAGGGATGGAGCCCAGGGTTCCCACACTAGACCTCGCCCCTTGCCCCTGGCCCCTGCTGGGAGATTTTAAGGGATGACTAGTCAGGGCTTTTTAGATGCAGTGATGGTAGCAGGTAGCGTGTGATAATGTGCTTTTGAAGAAAATCACATTTAAAGAAACATGGAACTTTTTATGCCAGTGGCTGTTGGTAGGTTTGCTTTAGAAATGTGTCTGAGGAGAGGAGGGGGTGGTCTTTGTGGAAAGCGGGGGTCCGGAGCGCATGTCTGCAGGTGCGGTCTTATCAATGGTAGACACCTGGTTCTGGGGTGGGGGTCTGGGGTCCAGGGTCTGCATTGTTGGCAGGGAGAACCAGCGACCCTCCCTCTGCAAGCTCCCTGAGCAGGGCACTCACCCAGCCCTGGGGCTTCAGTCCAGACCCAGACACCCTCCTTGGGCACTTACACGGAACCGCGGGCAGACACTTGCAAAATACATGGGTGTTGAGTCATCTGCCTTCAAACTGGCCCACTCATGTCCAGAACATTCCAGTCCATTCTGCCAACTCAGAGCACAGTTGGATGAACCATTTGCATATCAAGCCCTCCCCCCACCCCCCCACCCCCCGCCCTGCCACCTTTGATTGCTGTATCCAAGGTTCAGGGCAACTCAGGCATCGATGGAGTGAGGGGAGGGCAGAATGGCCCGAAGATGGGGGAGCTCAAGGCTTGGAGTCGGACCCTGGGACACATGAGGTGACTGACGGCTGTCCCTAGCACCCAGAGCTGCAGCCTGGACCTGGTCTGTCTCGGACCCGGTGATGTCCCCTCTCCCAGCTCCTGTGGAATCGAGTGTCATGAGACCTTGCAGGAGGCGAGTTCGGATCCTTCCTCCGACCAGCTGAGCGTTCCCCTTCCCCCCCCTCACCCATTTTAGGCCTGACTCCTGGCTCTGCGTTCGGGGCTCACTCCTGGTGGGGTTTGGGGACCCGGTGCTGTGCTGGGATGGAAACAGAGGTTGGCCACATGCCCGGGAAGCGTCCTGCCGGTCCCATCTCTGCAGTCCCTGGTGCCCCCCTTCCTGTGGGATAGCTCTCCCCCTCCCCCCGACTAGCCACCTCATTATCAACTTGGAAACTGTTGTGTCAGCATCTAGTCTGACTTGGAGACAGCTGACAGCCCCTTCTGGGATCTGGGCAGCATAGGACGCACCTGGCACATCTCAGTAAGCCAGAAACGAGGCTACAGCGGCCCAGGATTTCCTGAGGATCAGACAGCCCATGGACTGGAGCAATAGCACAGCAGGTAGGGCATTTGCCTTGCACACAGTCGATCTGGGTTCGATTCCACTGCCGCTCTTGGAGAGTCCAGCAAGCTACTGAGAGTATCTTGCCGCATGGCAAAGCCTGGCAAGCTCCCCGTGGCATATTCGATTATGCCAAAAACAGTAACAACAAGTCTCACAGTTTGTTGTGAGACGTTACTACTGGTGTCCACTCGAGCAAATGGATGAACAACGGGAGGACAGTGCTACAGTGCTACAGACAGTCCACATACCAAATGGGGAGACTGTGACCAACAAGATAGATCGGGGTCCAGTCAGGCCGTGGGTTCCTGAGGAAGTACGTGGCAGGACCGGAGGAAACCAGGAGCAAGAGCTGGCAGATGAAGAGCAGTGGAGACCAGGCTATTTGCAGAGTCTCCCCTGCTTGTATAGAACAATCTAGAACAGTCTAGAGGATCACGTCTGAGCACATTCACTTTCCAGTAGACAAGCAGGTGGGTGCCTGCAATGGCCCAGTGAGGGCGGCGGATTTCTGCTCTTCTGCGGACGGGCCTGCCCGGCTCTGCTGGTGAGGGGCAGAGAGGGCAGCCTGGACAGCGGTCAGGAGGGAGAGCACAGGGAGGCAGGGAGTGAGCCCAGTGCCTGGCAGGTACGCCCCTCTCCTGTGTAGCCAGTCTAGCCCTGCCCCGAGCACTCTGGGTAGAGCCCTGCAGCACCTCTGCATGTGGCCTTGGTGGTGTCCAGCTTGCGGGCATCACTGTACCGCAGTGAGGACCAAGTGTCCCTGAGCATTGTTTGGGAGCACCCCTTTAAAAAGGGGAGGCAAAGGGTCGTGTGGGGCTGCTGAAACAAACATTTTGGGTGTCACTTTTGGTTTGGGTGATCGAAGTTTCTGGCTGCTTCCGGAACTTTCTGAACCATTCTTAGCTTGGCTTGTCGGCTGAGGTGGTGACGACCCTTTCAGTGGAGGTGACAGAAGGCGAATGACTGGCAGCTGGCTTTTGTCCTGTAGTGGGCAGTGGGCTTGGGAGGCCAATAGGAAAGCCCTTTAATCCCTTTGCCAGTGGCCACCTGAGTTTCCTGCTCTGTTCTGTGCTTCTGTCCAGACCCTTGCGAGTCTACCTTCTGCTAATCGGCCTGCTGTTCTCCATTTCTTTCTCTTCCTCTGGGTGGAAGGGGAAGCCGCACCTGGCTGTGCTCAGGGCTTGCTCTTGGCTCTGTGCTCGGGTCTCACTCCTGGGGACCCTATGGGGTGGTGGGTTTTGTACCAGGGTCGGCTGCACGCGAGGCCAGCCTCCCACCCCTCACCTCCTGCCCTGCGTGATGTTTTTCACATTGTGGCATGGGGTGGGGGGCGGGGAGCCCACGAAGCAGATGACTAAGTGAAATCCCTAAACATTTATATGAAAATGGTTCCCCCAAGTGTGTTCTTAGTTGGCAGAGTGGAGTGGAATGTTCTGGGCGTGGGTGGGCCATTTTGACTAGGATGACTCAACCTCTGCGTGTTTGCAAGCATCTGTCCTGTCGAAAGGGATGCAGAGTCTTTGGGGGGGTGTTCTGCCGACGTCCCACTAGCAGATCTCTGCCACCTGGGCCAGCACTCCTGTGCAAGTCTTGAGTATCGGGGATCTCTGGGCTGCACCTCGCCGTGTTTGGGGGGACCACGTGATGCCGGGAACCGAACCCGGCCGGGCCAGTCCTCAACCCGTGCCGCAACTGCTCCACCGTCTCCTGGCCCCAAACTTCTGGGTTTTCTCATTAGGAGGCTCAGCTTTGGGGACTTCTCAGTTCATCTCTCTGGGGCCAGGAGAGGATTGGTGGGGGGAGGGGAGGGGAGAGAGGGAGCGCGCTGCCCACTGCCCCGTAATTAAAGTGGCACGGTTGCCTGCCCTGGCCGGATCCGCCGTGCCCCGTGCGTGTCTGTTGATAACTATGATATTTTGACAGCTGGCTAAATGCTTCGCGGTGGTGGTTTTTAGGATTTGACCTAAATAAAACATTCCAGGCACATTCTGACAGGTATACAAATACTCATCAAAGAATTAATTTCTCCTGTGTCAAAAATCACATTACCTGCGTCTTTCTGGTTTGAGCTTGTGTTTCAGCGCACAGAGTGGCTCGTTCTCCCGTGAGTGTTTCTGGATGACCACAGGCTAAACCCCTTCCCCACCTTCCCGAGGTGCTGACGAGATGAAGGGTGGGATTTTCTGCCTCTAGAAACCGCTGGAGCTCAATGACAGAACAACCATCTTTTTTTTTTCTTTCAGCTTTTGGTTCACATCCGGCAGTGCTCAGGGTTTACTCCTGGCTCTGGGCGCTCCTGGTGGAGCTTGGGGGACCGGATAGGGTGCTGGGGAGTGAATTGGGGATGGTCACGTGCTGTATGTCTGTCCTGAGGATGGACGGGTGTTAATTTAAATAAGAGTTCAGTTGTGGGACTGGAGCGATAGCACAGCACAGTGGGTAGGGCGTTTGCCTTGCATGCAGCCGGCCTGGGTTCGATTCCTGGCATCCCATATAGTCCTCTGAGCAGGAGTAATTCCTGAGTGCAGAGCCAGGAGTAACCCCTATGCATCGCCGGGTGTGACCCAAAAATTAAAAATAAAAAAGAATTCAGTTGCCTGCACCCCAGAATTAAATCAGAGTTCTCTGCTCCTGGTCTATCTCCCGGCCTTTGCCGCTTCTCTCCAAGCCCGCGTGACCCGCTCCTTCCTGCCAGCTCTCCCTGGCCAGGGTTCCCAGCACACGCTCTGCTTCTGAGCACTCTGAGACTGTTCTGGAAGACAGGGCTGGATACCCACCCCCACCAGGTACGCCTGGACCCACAAGGCATTGTCCTGGGTCTTTCCTGACGCCAAAGCCATGCACATGAATTCAGGACATGGCCAGAGAAAATCTGGAGGGAGGTCAGCGTCCACCCTGGAGAGCTGCCCTGCACCGCACCAGGGCCTTGAGGTGGGCGGGCCCAGAGCGCGAGCACGGCCGTTGTGTGGGCCGTTGTGTGGGCTGAGGTGGCGACATCTGATCCGTTTCCCTGTGCAGATTTAAAAGAAAACAAAACCAAGTCTTCTCCAAATCCTGCAGGCACTGGGCAGCTTCTCTGCTGTCCCTCCCCCCGGGGCCTTCCTCTCCCTGCCCCCTCTGCCCAAGGTTCCTTTCAGTATTTTTTTTTTTTGCAAAGCAGCCATGTGAGAGGAATGAAATAATTCCGAGGAACATTCGATGGTGGGAATTTTGACAATGAGTGGAGGATGGTAATTACTCGCTTCCATTAGACCCAGTGGCTTTGGGTAGATAAGCGGCCTTGAGAGCCCGGTGGCCAGGCCAGGGATCATGGATTGTCTTTCATGGTTGTCATGGCGACAGGGATGCAGGTGGCCTGTAAGTGCCGGGGCTGTCAGATCTTATACATCAGACTGGTGCTAAGTGAAAATATGCTCGAGGTACTGGGGGAAAGATTGTCGGCTGTGCTGTGAGATCATCCGGAGAGCAGCCGATGCGTGGTGGTGGGGGGGAGGGGAAGAGAGATTTCTCTGCGGGGCTCTAGGTGGTGGGAAAGGAGCTCCTACTTTCCACTCTCAGATGCAAGTTTCTGGTGGCGGGGGGCCTGCCCGGGCTATTAGGCCGCACCTCCCTCGTGCCCCCAAGCTCATAGACCCCGGGGACTTGCCACACGCCAGGACTCGGCTCACATTCCATCCTGCAGCTGGGCTGGGGGCAAGGGATGTGGGCTACACGGCTCCCCCGGGAGCTTGGCGGATGTCCGGGAGATGGCCCAGGCGCCTTGATGGCAAAGGGGTCTTGTATGCTGCTTGGAATCACGTGGCATTGAAAAGAAAGAAGAAGCAAAGAAAGATCTGGAAGCTTGGCTTTGTCTGGCTCTTATCTGCCGAGTGATAAGGGGGTAGATCTGCTCTTCAAGAGGACTGTGTGGGTTGGTGCCTGGCACTTTCTAAGCACTCACCACGCGCGAGCGGTCCCTCAGAAACGCCAACTACCTCCCAGTCCTGGGGGTTCAACTGGCAGGTCCGTTTCATGCCAGTGGCCTAGAAAGAGGATTTCACCCACTCTCCTGAGTTTAGATGTCAGTGCTGGAAACCTGCCCACGAGGAGTAAATATCCCGGTAAGACGCCAGACACTGAGGCCGATGCCTAACCCTGGGGTCGCCAGGAAGCCCCTGCTGCGCCCCCCCCCCCGCCCCTCGCAGTTTCCTGGCTCTGAGCAAACAGGCAACCAGAGAGACTTTTAATTGCACGTGGAGGGTGGTGGGTGGCCAAGGAGGACGGGGGTCCCAGCACATGCCCCGTGTGCAGCTGGCCACAGTTCAGCCATCGGCACCAACACGTGGTCCCCAAAGTGCGCTGAGACACGGACAGGAAGGTTGGAGCAGGGCAGTGGGCTCCTCAGAGGAGCTCAGGGCGACCAGTTACTCAGGAATGAGAGGGCTGAGAGGAGATGGGGGAGTGGAGAGGCAGGCAGGAACACCCTGAGAACACGCAGAGAAGAAGAGGTCGTGGAACATTCTGGAATAGGGCAGGGCTGCATGTGAGATTGTGTGAGCGGGTTTGTGTGTGAGAGTGTGTGAGTCTGTGTGAGAGAATGTGAGTGTGAGCATGAGTGTGAGCATGTGTGAGCACGTGTGTGTGAGCATGTGTGTTACAAGTATGTGTGTATGATATTGTATGAGAGTGTGGGTATGTGAGATGAGAGTGTGAGAGTGTGAGTGTAAGCTTGTGTGTGTGGGGGAGCGTGTGAGAATGTGTCTGAGAGTGTGAGCGAGTGAGGATGTGGGCATGTGAGTATGTGATCACGTGTGAGTGTGAGAGTGTGTGCGTGACCATACATGAGGATAATTGTGAGCATGTGTGTGAGCGTGTGACCATGGGAGTATAGATGTGAGTAGCGTATTGTGTGCACCTGTGTGTATACCTGTGAGTGTGAGTGTGTGTATGTGAGCGTCCTCGCACTCCAGTGACGCTCTCTGGGTGGTGCTGGTTCTTTAGCCTGAGGCCCGAGTCGCTGATTGAAAACTAGACCCAGGTGGTCCCTGTGCTGCCCGCTGACCCTGTGTTTGATCCTGGAGCCCCAGGAGGAAGATTCTAGTCATGCGTGCTGTGTTCAGTGATGTGCACTCATTCTCTGCCTTTTTTTTTTACGTGGACATACTTCAGCCTCCCTCCGTGATGAATAGATTTGATTCCAGAAGTTATCGTAGGATTTGCTCAAACCTTTTCTTCTTTAGATCCTCAGAAGAGAAACTGTGTTGTCAGGCTGTGCTAGTTAGGCACACCTTCCCCCGTGATGGAAAAGAGGTGGCCATCGGTGCCCCAGGAGGGGAGGAAGTTGTGTGCTGGCACCTGCCTCTCTGGGCACTAAGCTGGTGTGTGAACCCATCAAGTGCTGGTGCTATAGAGATATTGGAAAATCCTTATCTGGGTCCCAAGCGGCACTTGGAGCAGAGTCTACAGCAAGAGCCCGGGGCTCCAGGGAGTGAGGAGATTTGCCTCTATGACTTCCGGGGCTCCTTTGGCTGGGGGTGTGCACACTCCAGCGTGGACTCCTGCATCTGCCACCGAGGAAATTTCGCCAGGTGTGTCATGTAAGGACGCCGACTCCAGGGAGCTCTGAGCCCACTGACCTGGTCTGGGCCTTCCGCCTGGGGAGCAACGGGAGGGAATACTTCCGTTCCCCTCAGGGCTGATGGGAGCTGCTCCTCGCTTCCTGGAGAGGCTAGGGTGGTCAAGGCAAGACGTTTGGAAGCCAAATGTCTCTAGGGCACCAGGAAATGGAAAATGAGTTTGCATCTAGCCCCTGTCCCCGATAGTTTTGCATGTCTCAGGAGGAATGTTTAGTTTTGTTTTTTAATGTTTAAGAACAGATTTTTAAAAAAAATTTTTAATTATTGCAAAGAAATACCCTGACATCACGGTGACAAGCATTTCCTTCACTTCAGAAGGAAAATGCAAGCATGTGGCCTGGGCAGCTATGCATGAGGTGCCAGGATCAAACCAGGGTTGGCTGCGTGCAAGACACACACTTACTTAACCCCTGTACTATCTCTTTGACCCCTCCCCTATTTCTTTGGGGGTTTGCACACCAGGTCTTCAAGATCCCAGGGTGTGTGTGTGTGTGTGTGTGTGTGTGTGTGTGTGGTGGAGGGAGGGTGCTTGATTCATTGGTTAATCGACATCATTGCCACTCTCTGTATGTAATTCCTGGGTCCTGGATGTGTCCACCCAGTTCCTGCATAAGGCAGAGGGTGCATTTCCTGAAAGCCCTCTGTGTGGGGCTGGAGCTATAGTACAGTGGGTAGGGCATTTGCCTTGCACGCAGCTGATCCGGGTTCGATTCCCAGCATCCCATATGGTCCCCCAAGCATCGCCAGGAGGAATTCCTGAGTGTAGAGCCAGGAGGTACCCCTGTGCATCGCCGGGTGTGACCCAAAAAGCAAGAAGAAAAAAGGGGGGAAAAGCCCTCTGTGCCCCTCATAAGTAACTTGGCCCAGTTGTGTGCTCATGTGTTCACTCGTCCCACGAGCTGTGAGCAGCAGCTTCTGGGTAGACAGTGTCTCAGAGAGGCCTTGTCAGTTACAAGCACCGACAGGCTTAAGCGTGGGCAAGATTCTGCGCTGGCAGCAGAGGTGGGGCTGACTCTTCAGTGGCTGCCCCCACGCAGGGTAGAGGTGGACTCGGCTGCTTGTGTCCACGGGCGCTACTAAGACCTGGAAAACTGGTGTCATGTGCAGGTCACTGTGGATCCTGCATTGGGTCGGTCTAGCGGTGCCATGTGTCGACGAAGAATATTTTGATCCAAAAGGACATTTTAAAATGCTTTCTCTGAACATGTGAACACTGGATTGTGTTTCATATGACATTTTCTCTGTGAGCTAACCCAAAAAGACCCAAGGGGGTCCCCTGCATGCTGTTTGTTTTCCTTTCTCCTCTGCACCCACTCTTTGCGGGATCCCGTGTGGCGCGTCAGGTCTGGGTGTGCTGGGAACCCTCGCTTCCCTCAGGACAGGCAGGTTTTGGAGAGCTGGGGCCTCTCGGTGATCTGTCAGGTGGGGAACTTCAGGACCAAGTTGGAACATTCTCGCATCCCCCTGGGTTCCATTTGGGAATTTCAGCGTCTTCTGTGGTTGTTTTCATAAGCCTTTTTGCTGCTCTCACTGTAGTGGGGGAAAGCTGAGACTTTGAATGAGTATCTTGAAGGACAGTGGTACTCACAAACTTTTAAAATATCCGTGAAAAACATAGTCATTTGGGCCAGAGAGGTAATACAGGCGTTAAGGTGCTTGCCTTGCACACGACCAACCCAAGTTCAATCTCTGAGTGCTGCTTTGTGTGTGTGTGTGTGTGTGTGTGTGTGTGTGTGTGTGTGTGAGAGAGAGAGAGAGAGAGAGAGAGAATTTTTCAGGATTTGTGAGCTGTTGATCCCAGGACCCCCTGAGGTAGTTGAATCCATGATGCTCTGTCCTAGTCCCTCTGCAGATGTCCCTGGTGCTCACATCCAGCCCGACAGATGCCCTGGCCAGCTGGAGTTCATCTGGAGATCTCACGATAGCTGGCGCCATGTGAAGGCTGTGCAGAGGGGCTCCCAGGTGTCCCTTAGGGCATGGTGGTGGGGAGGCAGGCTCTTCCCTCCCTGTTCTGCACGGACTGCGCGGTCAGTCGCCCGGCTCCCTGCTGGGCAGTTTCCATCCTGCGTGGTTGGATCTGTATCCATGGCTACAAGGGCTGACTCTGTAATTTCAGATCCTCGCAGGGGAATCAAGTTTCCTAAGGTTTCCTGAATTCTTTGATGGAAATGCTGTCAGTGTTGGGGGGGTGGGGGAGGGGAGAGGTTTGGGACTACACCCTGGGGTGCGCGGGGGCTATTCCTGGCTCTGTGCTCCGGGGCGACCCCTGCTGGTGCCTGGCAGAACCACATGCGGTCCTGGGGTTTGAACTTGGATCTGTGGCTGCAGGTCAGGGCCATGCCTTAACCTGCTACTTCCTGTCTGATCCTCCCTTCACTGGCCTCTGACACCCAGTGAGCACCCCTCTCTGGAGAATACAGGCTACCTGCTTGCCTTAGACAGGATCTACTGCACCTTTTCTGAGAGGAGAACCACGGAGAGAATTGGCCCCTTAACCCACAGTGGGTCCTGGAGGCGTTATTTGTCAGAGAACCCCCAGGGAGGGGCAGTCAGCTGCTTTCAGGAGGGCTCTGGGGGCCGGGAGGGGAGGCCTGTCCAGTCTGCTGAGCAGGAAAAGCCAGGGCAGGCGACAGGTAAGGCCGACTTCTCACGGCCCCAGCTCCAGCCCCCTGCCATGCCAGTGCGTGTGCAGGGTAGAAGGAGTCACGTAGAAAAGGTATTTGGGTGTTTCATGCATTTTTAAACTTCCGCCCGCCTGAATGCTCTCGGTGGCTGTGGCGGGAGCGCCAACACCCTGATGTGGGATGAGCCCGGGATTCCAGATGAAAGGCTTCCTGCAGCACAAAGAAACCCCCTGCTCCCTCCCGCAGAACCCAAACAAACACACACATAAACAACCACCATCAAAGAGCGCCAATTAAGATTTTTTTTTTTTTTCAGAACACAAATACCCATTGAAATGCACCTAACAGTTCTCAGGCTCGCAGCCACTTGAAATTATTGTTCTTTCTTTAGAAGGAAAATTCGAGAGTGGAGAGCCTGTGCTTTCTAACTAGCCTCCCTGCCTTCTTCTCCGAGCAGGGAGGGTGAAGAACTCCGCTGCTCTTTTCCGTGGGGCAGGTCCGCGCCCTGTGAGGACCTCTCCTGTGGATTGTCTTCTTGTGCTGTTGCAAGAGAACGCTTGAAATTTGAGGGGAGGTGGGGAGCGCAGCCCTGTGATGAAGAAAAGACATTTTTCATGTACGTGAGCGTGTCATGTTGGCAAAAAGCGTGTCGCTGGGCTGCCTCTACCGGTGACATCAGAAGAGCAAGACGCCTCCCTCGTGATTTAGGGGAATGGGGGTGTTTGGGCCTTCGCACCACAGCCAGTATCCTAGGGTGGGATGCTGGGTTTGAACCCCCCGGGGAAATCGGTGTGGGTGTGGGCTGCCTTCCCTGCCTGCATCAACCCCCCAACCCCCACATGCCCTGATTTCCCTCAGGCCCCTCAGTTATACCATCACAGGCTACGAGGGATCTGGCCCCGTTTGCTAGAACAGACGAGGCACCAAGGTCTCGTGTCACTGTACATAAGAAGTGAGTGTGCGTTGGGCTGTGTGTGTGAGGGACAAGCGCCCAGTCCCCTCCTGCCCAGCCCCCCAGCCATGCTGGGAGTGACCTCTGAAGGGCGTCCGTCCAGGTATCAGGGAGGGGTCGTCTGTCTCCTTCGGAAGAGAGCCTGGGTTTCCCCCTCTGCACCCGCAAACGCAGTGTTCGTGGTCCCTGCATCTGTGGGCTGAGTCGGCCCATTGGCCTGCGGGCTGAGGCGCTCAGCGGGCGCTGGGGGATGCAGAGGCAGACCCGGGTTGGGCCTCTGGCCCCCCTCCATAGAGGAAGACGCATAGCCACAGGGTGACCACGGCCCCGGCTGCCTGTGGCCTGGTGGCCGTGAGCTGGTGAGGTGGCGGGTGGTGAATGGGGCAAGGCTCAGCGGGAGGGTCTTCAGCCCCCAGAGCACTGTCCCAGGAGCACTGGCCCTGCTGCTCATCAGTGCTCTGGGCTGCAGCGTCCAGGGCGGCGTCTCTCACCTGCACTGCACCTTACCAGGATACTTAGGGGGTCGAATTCTCCTGGGCCTCTTCAAGTAGCTGCAGGCAGAGTTCTGATCCCCGAGACTAGGTTCTCCCACCCCAAGGCCAAAGTGCTGGACATGTGAGATTGGGGAATCTCACGATCTCGTGAGGTTTGGGAATGACATGTGAAGTGGGGCCTGGCGCGGGAGCCCCTGTTCCATTCCCACTGCAGTTCCTGCTGGCGTTCAAGTGTGTGACACTCACCTGGGGCTTGTGGCTGTCGTAAATGAATCCCGCGTGCTTGGCTAAGGTCTGTTTTACCTGCACCCAGTGCTTCCTTTCTAGCACATTTTTAAATGGTCTTTTGCTACAATTTGAAACGGTTTAGGGCTGGCTTGCCCCATTTTCACTGTTTGGTTCTATCATGGTCCGAGGCAGAAGTTCTCAAGCTTACGTGGCCGTCCATGCCCCTTTCCAAAGAAAAGTCTATCACTCTGCCCCACTCCGTCCCCGCCCCTCCCCTCCCTTTCCTTCCCATTTCCCCCCAGGCCATATGGAGTTGCCAAGGATTGAACCCAGACCAATCATGTGCAAGGCAATCTATGTCATTAAGGGAGCAACGAGAAAGTGGCCTCACGGAGCCATAGTATAGTGGGGAGGGTGTTTGCCTTGCATGTGGCCGACCCGGGTTCAATTCCCAACATCCCATATGGTCCCCCGAGCACCGCCAGGTGTAATTCCTGAGTGCAGAGCCAGGAGTAACCCCTGTGCGTCGCCGGGTGTGACCCCCCCCCAAAAAAGAGTGGCCACCTCAGTTGCAGAGGCCGCCGCTGCCTTGATGCTTGGGTGTCACTGCTGATGCCATCCCCAGGAAGGATGCCATTTCTTACTCATGAGGAATGAGAAAACTTGAGGGTTCTTCATTTTTATTCACGAATAAAATGGGGTTTCTGTCCTGGAGGCACTAGCAACTCAGTGAGATGACCCTTCATGGACATGGATACTCTAGTGTACCAACGCTGATGCTCTAGGCAGGAGAGAAGATGCTGGAACACACAGCCAGAGAAATCCAGATGGACTTCCTGGAGGAAGGAGCTTCAGTCCTGAACCTGGGGGTAGGGAGAGGAGAGAGTTCTTACTGGTGGGAAGCCTGGGTGTGGCATCCTGGAGGAGGAGCAGGTGGAGTCAGTGGCTCTGAGCAGATGGTGCTGCTGCAGAGACAAAGGCTCAGAGTGCTGGGCCTGGGTT
>JAOXYA010017683.1:0-13641 GCA_028565675.1 Sorex palustris | reverse complement strand
CAATGGAGACGTTACTGGGCCCGCTCGAGCAAATCGATGATCAACGGGAGGGCCTTTACCTTTACCTTTACCTTTACAGTTCATTTCAATGACTAATCTAAGAAAACAATTCAAAGACTTGAATTAAAAAGTCAATCTAATTTCAAATATAATGGTCTTTATTTGGGGGAAAAAGAAAGAAAAGGAGGATGAGATTTTTTTCCTAGGAAGAAGAAATTACATGATAGACTCTAAAGGAGTAAATTGCTACTACTACTGAAACCAGTCCTTCAAAAGATCAGAGGTAATTTGTAAAACAAAAAACTAGAAATATCTTATGGAAAAGATTATTGATAATGAAGTTAATGTTTCCTGTCTTGCCCTTCCTCTGAAAAAAATAGTAGATGAGGAAGACAATTCCAAGTTGTGGCTGGGGACCACAAGACTACCCTGGGATTCCTAGAGATCAATATAGAGCAATACCTGAGAGTGTTCTAGAGTCATGTGACACCAAGGATTAAAATTGGGACCAGAAGCATTTCAGTGGACTGAACTATCTCTCTGATCTTCATATCTTTTCAATAATAGAATATCTTATTTCAGGATAAATTATATAACTTATTATCTTATTATTATACTTAAATTTCATTTCAGTTATTAACTCTAACAAGAAGTTATAATAATTTGAGTGTATATAATTTATACTATCACCTTTACATATTTTCTAAGTTTTTCTAGCATTAGAAACTATAAAATCTTACCCATTTGGTCAAAATTAGAACCTTCTAAGTAGATTTCTGTTAACTTGCATATTGAATTTCATACGACAGATTACTGAGGCTACTTAATATTTAATTTTATTTTTTGCCAAATAATTGAGTGGGATGTGGATATATCCAGGAAATGATTTCCATTCAAATATAAAACACATGGCCTAATTTTTCCATCCCAGTGTTACTGCTGATATCCTTGTTTGTTTGTTTGTTTTGGAAAGGGTGATTTAAATTAATATCTTAATCTTGTTTTTGAGCTAGAGAGATAAACACGTCTCTATCTGCCCTCACATCAGCTTGCATACTTAAACAACAATGAAGTTTACTGTAGGATAACATTGCTTTGTCCTTTCTCCCTTGCCACAAGGTGCTTAGTTTTATCAGATCACACCCATTGGAGTGCTCCCAGTCACTTCCATTCTTTTGTTTATCTGTAACCACTTCTCTATGCTCTCATCCCCAAACAGTTAATCAGCTTATTTCCCTAATCAGTCTCTGTAAATTTGTAAGGTCAGAACTTTCTAGGACACTGAACTTGTACTATAAGTTAATATTGCTTTTCTCCACTCCTTATGTGTTTTGAATAGTTTACTTTAAAGCAATGTCCTTTTGTATAGATACAAGAAGACAATTAATATTATGCTTTTGTAACTTGGGACTTAATTGGCTTCTAATATTATTCATTCTTGGACATCTGCTTTCTCAACTTAAGCCTCAGTTGCCCTCACTTCCTAGTGCTCCCAAAAGCAGGGTCCCAATGAGAAACTGGATGGAATCAGGGTAAGTGGTAACCTATGTGCTACCCTGGTATCGAGATGGGCCTGGCCAAAGAGCCACAATTGTTAACTTTAAGTTAAGAGTTTGATCATGGACAAATGCTGTCATAATCCAAAAGTTATGACGAGACTAGGACCCGGCTAGAAATAAGAAAGACTAATTTGGCCTGAGCACTGTAGTCTGAGATCGGGATGACCCCAGGAAATCAATTCTATAAGCTTAATGCATCTCTTACTCTGCCCATACGAAATGATTAATATTATGAATGCTTATATGTTTGCTGGACAAGGAGAGAAGAAACACACCCATGAGATTCCTGCTGAAAGAGAATCTGTCCTAGAAGCAGCATCCCCTGAAGGAAAGAACTGTAACCCTATCAATTGCGACCACACCTATGTGTAAGTCCAGCCCCTCAAGGTTTGGGGATTTAACTAGACTATAAGAAAGGGCTGGGGGATGAAAATCCAGAGCCAGAGACAGAAGAACAAAAGGTTTCTAGATTGGGGCCTGGGAGAGAAGGAGAGAGAAAGACAGGAGTGAATGGGGATGAGAGTGGAATAAACAGCATCTGATCAATCAACCGACTTGGCGCTCACTTCCTCCAACGTTTGCCCCACAGCCCGAGCTGCCCTGGCTGGGCGAGCGGTCCGTGCCCCCCAAATTGCGGGCATCTAGGGGAAGAGCCGTTGGGGCCCCCTTGGCCCCCCCTAGGGGAGTTTATACAATTTAACATTTGGGGAAATTCTATATAATCCAGTGCTATAATTGAAATTTTCTCATTTGACCCTAACTGTTTGATATTATTTTGCCATTACATTAGATTTAACACCATGCACAATTAATGTGTGCCTACAGGGTAATTTCTCTCACTCATTTCTCTCTGTTTCTCTATTTCTTTTCCCATCTTCTTTTCCATTTCCTTCTCTCCTATCAGTGTAAATATTACCACTACTTATGTTACATTACTATTTACATATCTACTAATTACATTACAATTACATAAGGATAAGCCTGGTATATTTTCTAAGTGCTTATTTGAACACAGAACTGAATATCATAAAAATACTGTAAAAAATCCACTACCTAAATATAAATTCAGCTTTTTTAAAAATTTTGGTGGACTTCTTATCAACATGCTTTTCTTTCTGTCATTGTACTTTAAGGGTGAGGGATTAATAGATGTATCTTATTATATCTCTAAGTATGGTTATATAACCATATTTTGTATAAATAAATTCAAGGTTAGCAGTTATATGAATAATACTCTAGAAATTGAAGCACACATTGAAAATTCTAACAAAGGCAACACTTTCCATAAATTGTTCATGTAGTTGTTAGTGTCAATACAGTAAAAAATCACTTTCTAAAAAATAAATGCTTAATAATTCTTTATTTCCCTCTTACCAAAATACACAGAGAAGTAGTTAGTGGGTAAGTGAAGAAGAAATGCAAATGTCTGTTTTGTACTAATAATTATAGGGAAATTAACATTTTACTTCTATGCCGTTTGCATTTGGGGATCAATCTGAACATGAATTTGATGCACAAAAGATAAACAGAGAAAAGAATTTAAAATTATGGAGTTTTCTTAAGGAAATTAAGAAGAAAAGAAAATGAAAAAATAAAAATGCTTCTATACTGTTGCTCAAATAGATACTTTTTAAAAGACACTAGTATGAACAGACAAAAAATAATGAGTTATTTATACTAAAGTTTTCTCTTATTCTGAATCCCTTTGGAAGAATCATTCTTCCTCTTGTTTCAAGGAGGACATCTTTCACATGTGAGTTTTTATATTGTGCTTTCTGGAAGCAAAGAGAAGATTAGAATGTCTCTTTTGCATCTGTTCTTTCTAAAATGCCTATAGCTCAAAATAATCCTTATGCAAAGTGACATATTTTGGGGTTATATATTCTGCCACCCTTCACAGTCTAATTGGAGTAAGTGGTTCTAGATCTAAGGATCTGAATATTCATCTTCATCCTCAACTATGAAATAGGCCTTCAGAGAAAATTACTGGTGTAGTGGTATCTTCTAATCAGGTTTGAGTCTCACAGTAGTATGTGGTTAAGGGATAAGAATGAAGATGATTTCTATTCTTTGAAACTATTTTACAAACTATTCTCTACAGAAATGCAAAACTATATCTTGCACATGCCAATCAATTTTCACAATGAGTAAGATGGAGTACTGTAGGAAAAGATAAGGAATTCATTATAATAAAACATCTTCACCTGGTGATATTATTTGAGGTAGTTTTCCAAATAGGAGTTATTGAGGAAGAGGAGAAAAGGAGATAGTGTGAAAAAATTACTGTGAACAAATATGACATTATTTATCATATCCAGTCAAAAGCAAGGGGTATTGAGAATCTAGTTCAGATAATGCTGTGGTTACCAACTTTTTCATGAACAGGAGAGGTATGTTGGAAAGAGAAAAATTACAGAAGTACACATTATAAAAAAAGAAAAAAAGTTGTATCCCTAGTGAACAAAACCCTCTCCCAAACAGAGAAAAGCTACAGTTAACTGCTTTTTAAAATGAATACTATTTTTTTTTTCTTTTTGGGTCACACCCAGCGAGGCACAGGTGTTATTCCTGGCTCTGCACTCAGGAATTACTCCTGGCAGTGCTCAGGGGATGAAATGGGATTTTGGGAATCAAACCAGGTAGGCCACGTGCAGGATAAATGCCCTGCCCGCTGTGCTATTGCTTCAGCCCCTAAAATGAATACTAAATTGTTAAGAGAAGATTTAGCCAATCAAAGCCTTGTTATAGGCCAAGATGCAAGCATTACCCACTTAGCGGCATCAAACTGAGAAGAAACAAAGATGGAAGGAACCTCTGAAAGGCAGGATGCACTAAGGGGAACAGTGGAGGAGATTGTAAATTAGTTATGTGGAAATAGAAGACAGCACCCCCACTCCCTCAACACTCTTGGAACAGCCATTTCTCCCTTGAGTGAGTATTCTGTGCACTACATCTTCAAAGTGAAATTTTATTTCAAATAAATATGATCTCTTTACGTTTTCTAGCACTGGGCTCTTTCTCATTCTAGACTGTAATCTGGGACTGCCTAAGGTTTGTATGTCAATAGTCCAATTCTTGGGTCAAGATAAACAAGTGCCTGGGAATCCCAAAGAATGGTGATTGATTTTCTTTGTCAACAACAGTATGAAGAAAATGGACAGATACAGAAACAGTCCTCTCTTTGTAAAACGTAATAGTATAGTTGTAAGGGGAAGTTAA
This sequence comes from Sorex palustris, assembly GCA_028565675.1. Classification (NCBI taxonomy): domain Eukaryota; kingdom Metazoa; phylum Chordata; class Mammalia; order Eulipotyphla; family Soricidae; genus Sorex; species Sorex palustris. The sequence goes on along the minus strand of JAOXYA010017683.1, from coordinate 8,863 downwards.
AAATACTACATATTCTATTTTAAAGACTATGTGAAGATCTTTTTTATAAGACCTTTTATAGGTAGAATGGAATGTGACATTGCTTATGGCGTTTGAAGTACTGAGGTACTTGGTAATGTCTCAGTAACAAAATAGCATCATATACAAGCATGCGTGTCCCAGCGTGATCCCAATGCTACTGGCATGTGTTAAGTGTGATCTCAGTCCCTATGCTATAAAAGTGCACATCACAGCTGTGCATCATCTCCAAACCACAGGTATATGTGAAAACACAACTGAAATGTTACACTCAGGTTAGGTGGGTCCAATTCTTTAATTTTCTGTAGGGTCTTAGGTCCTTCAAAGAAACTCTACACACATTTTTCCCTACACTTGTTAAATTTTCAAGAATTGCATACATATACTACGTGTGAGTTTAGTATATGCTCATCTAAGATAGATGGGACAAACTCAATTACAATCAAAGCTACCAAAGGTATCTCTCCTGCATGGCAAAAGCCTGGCAAGCTCCCTGTGACATATTCAATATGCCAAACAAAGTAACAATAAGTCTCACAAGGGAGACGTTACTGGGCCCACTCAAGCAAATTGATGAGCAATGGGAGGACAGTGCTATAGTGCTATAATCACATGACACAAATGGTTATTTCCCAAACAATTATGCAATTGTTTTAAGCTGTGTTGACTGCCCAAGTATCTTATTTTTTACCATTTACAGCATGTCCCTTTATCATCACTGTCATCATCACTGTCCTCCCGTTGTTCATCAATTTGCTTGAGCGGGCCCAATAGCGTCTCCATTGGAGACTTTGTTGTTACTGTGTTTGGCATATTGCATATATCACGGGTAGCTTGCAAGGCTCTACCATGCGGGCAAGATACTCTCGGTAGCTTGCCGGGCTCTCTGAGAGGGGCGGAGGAATTGAACTCGGGTCAGCCATGTTAGCTGTGTGCAAGGCAAACGCCCTACCTCTGTGCTATCGCTTCAGCCCTTTTTGTGCTACTAATTTTCAGTATTTGTGCTTTGTATGTACTATGTCATGATCTATTTGCATTATATTATGATGATCTCTGATGTTTTGTGAGAAAATGGCTTCTTTTCAGCTGGCCAAAATAGTAAGTGGCCTGCCATTGTTGTGTTTTCATAGTACACTGCTAACTTTGTAACATAGGTCCATTATTTTCTCTTTCCATGAGTAAACATATAAAGTAATTGGCATACTGTATTTTTCTTGTAAACTTTTGTACTTAGAACACAGATTCAATTTAAGTTACATTTTTTAACTTGTCAATAAATCATTGAATAAAGGAGAAATATTAAAGAAGAGAAAGTAATGATGGATACATCTCATCCATCAAATATTTGTCAAAATTTCTATAAAATACTTAAAGAATAACAATGTAAAGCAGGGAACTTGGTTATTAATACTCATCAAATATAACAAGTGGATACCAATGATACAAATTGCAAATGGGAGAAAGGGCAAGTTTTGAAAGAAAACTCTGTAACATTTTTTTTACTGTAAATCTAAAACTTCTCAAAATACAGTATATTAATTTAATAAGTGATAGAGAGAAGTAAAAGAGAAGATGAGAAGAAAGAATGGAATGAAGAAAGGATGAAATACAAGGAGGAAGATGTAAGTAAGTATAATACTGATTTATATATGAGATGAATTCTATAGTTACATGAGAAACATTATAGGAAAAGTGGTAAAAATGCTTTATTTGGAGGCTGGAGCAATAGTATGGCAGGTAGGGAATTTGCCTTGTATGCAGCCAACCCAAGTTCAATCACCAGCATCCCATATGGTCCCCTGAGCACCCCCAGGATTTATTCCTGAGTGCAGAGCCGGGATTAACTGCTGATCATCACTGGGTGTCATCTCCTTTCCCCCTAAAAGTTTGGTTTTGATAAGTCACATTGTATAAAATTATATTTGATTTAAGATATTAAACTATGTAAAATAATATAAAAATAATTAGGTTTTAATTGAACCAAATGGAATCTATTTTTAATTTTATTTAAAATTTTTCATTTAATTTCATCCAATTACTTAAACAAAGTTCTTCTAACTATATCAGACATTCTGCAATGTTTGTAGGGTAGATGCAAGCTGTGTAAACAGAAAGCTATATTTGCTCTTAGAAAATTTTATTTCTATCTTCTTTTTATAATTTTATAATATATTATGTTTATAGATGATCAATATGATCTATGCTTATTTGTACCATCAATTTAACTGATTTTAACTCAAGTTCTTAGGTTTTACTCTTCACTGGGTTAGTCCTCAATTTTTGTCTAAACATAAAATGCAAAATGGAAAATATTAGTAATTTTAACAATAACTACATGATTGTCTATTGGGCAAGAGCACTTTAACCCCCTTTATTGTTTTACAATATTCTCATGTATAGCTTTCGATGTTTTATCCAGCATGAATTCTGAGTAATAGGTTTCCTGGTTAAATTGATGTCACCATTTGAATAAACTTGGCTTTGTCTTTGCACATATATTTACTTTCCATTGACAATCACTTAAGGATATTATTGTTACTTACAATATATCTCTTGGTTGTTTTCAAGCACCTCTCAATACTGAAACTGTTCAATATCATTCTAAAGTGGTCTTTACTCCTCTCTTAGGATTCAATGAAGGCAATTTCTGATACTGAGTTTAATTTTCTTCATTTTTGTATGATTGTTGCCAAAGGTGGAATGAGCAATCTTTATATAATTTCTGTGATGGAGCAGTTACAATAAGACCTCAATATCTTTCCTTTCTACTTCTTTTCTCTAGATTGTAGCACAAGGTCTCTCTTAGAAAACCAATGGCATTATCTTCCAACAGATTAAATTGTAATTTGTGGAGATTGTGAATCATTTGTAAACAGTTTATCCATACTCAAGGTATAACTTTGCTAAGCACAAAAAAGTGGTGTTGCTTCCTCCATGATATTTATGCAGCATCGTGTATCCCTAGGTTGTTTTGACCAGCATCTCAACATCACATTCTCCTACTGCCAGATTTCTCTCCTTGCTTTAATAAGGCATATTTTACCAATGATGCTCTTTATAGACTTGAAAATTCTACATATATTCTTGCATTCATTATCTGATATGTTCAGGAATGCTCCAAGTATTTTGATTGTCTTTTCAGAAAAAAAAAGTTTAGCTTAAGAATAACCATTTAATACATAATTATATAGAGTATTATTAGTAAATCATTTTCAAATATGTAATTTTGAAATAGCACTATAGCACTGTCCTCCCATTGTTCATTGATTTGCTGGAGTGGGAACTAGTAACATCTCTGTTGTGAGACTTCTTGTGACTGTTTTTGGCATATCTAATACGTCACAGGGAGCTTGCCAGGCTTTGCTGTGAGGGCTCAATACTCTCTGTAGCTTGCCGGGCTCTCCAAGAGGGGCAGAGGAATGGAACCGGGGTCGGCCTGGGTCGGCCTTGTGAAAGGCAAATGCCCTACCTGTTGTGCTATCGCTCCAGCCCCAATTATGAAATAGTTAATGAAAATATTTTTATAATGTAAAATATCAGTGTATGCCTGATCAGTGAGGGCAGATGTGCACCTGGCAGTAATTTGCAATCATGCCCCAAATATGTCACTGTCACTGTCCTCCCATTGTTCATCTTTTGCTTGAGCGGGCCAGTAATGTCTCCATTGGAGACTTTGTTGTTACTGTATTTGGCATATCGAATACATCACGGGTGCAGGCGAGATACTCTCGGTAGCTTGCTGGGCTCTCCGAGAGTGGCGGAGAAATCGAACTCAGGTCAGCCATGTTGTCTGTGTGCAAGGCAAACGCCTTACCGCTGTGCTATCACTGCAGCCCCACATATGTGGGATCTAAAATAGTAGAGCAGGTCAAAGAGCAAGAGAATAGAACTTAAGGGGGGCACCCAATTTCTAATATACTATGAATACTGAATAGGTGACAGCAAATTTTCTCTATGACCTGTGTGACTAAGGGCTATATATTTCATTATAGGCCTTTAGTGATCAATAAACTAGAAGATGTGGCATTGCACCAAAGGTGGATATTATATTCAGATGTTCTGAAATTGACCAAAGAGACTTCAGACCTAAAATGCTGAAAAATAGTTAGAATTATTGGCATCGACCTATTAGCACCAGTGAAGCAAAAAGATAATTCAAATTTAAGGTATATTTCAAAGAGGGAGAGTCAGTATTATGTAGATTCCAATTTATTCCAGTTTTGTTCTATTTATCTAATAGCTAAGTAAGTATATTGCGAGAACCTACCACATAGAGAACCAGGGAGCATGAAATGTCTATGAAGAAACAAGTTTTAGCTTAGTCATACAGTAGTTTAAATGAAAAGAACAACAATTGCATTATTGCATAACAGATACCTCCTATCTACTCATTTTTTCCCTTACAATAGAATAATTGAATTCCCTAAAAAGAAAATATTATTATAGATAAACAGAATAACTTCATAGTATTACTACAAGTAATTATGCAACTTATAGGCAATGATACTTTTAATTTTTTTGCTTAATTTTACATTATGTCACAAATGAAACAAAATAAATTAACCCTCCATATAGTTCTTTATGTTTGTGTTAAGCAAGTTATATTACACCTCTATTAACCTAAACATTGATATTATAAGAAGTAAATTCAAGAAACATTAGTTTTATATTATTAGTTTTATATCCATAGCCACAAGGTTGAAACATTTAAAAATGTGATTTAAGTAGTATATAATTATGTGAAATTGTAGTTCCACGGATTTAAAAATGTTTATACTTTGGGGAAATGTATCATTGTAGAACATTTTGAATTGGTATATTTTTGTGAACCAAAACACTTTTTTGATCTAGTTTAAGGGTTTTTAAAATTATTTTTGTGTTCCTTAATATTCTTTCTCAATGTGTAGTTTGATATAAAAATAAATTGAGCTACTTGATGAAGTACATATTCCAAAAATACTTCAATAACTAAAATGTAATTGCGAATACATTGATGCCTCTGACTTTGATACTTTCCCAAAATTATTATTTCACCCAAGTCATTTGTATTATATTATGTGTAATCAGTGACAAAAAAATTTTCTTCCTTCACTTTAAATTCTTTCCTTTAAGCTACCAAGATTATCTTGCCTGCATGGCAAAGCCTGGCAAGCTACTCATGATGTATTTGATATGCCAAACACAGTAACAAGAAGTCTCACAATGTTTCTGGGCCTGCTCCAACAAATCAATGAACAACAGGAGGACAGTGCTACGGTGCAGTGCTACCAAGCTACATGTGTATACTCTAATTGCTACTCCACTAGTGTCTGAGACTGGAAAGTTTCTATGATTTTGGTAATGTCAACAACTTTTTCTATTCTTCACCCTTTAACGCTAAAATGAAAAAACTTATATGTTCCACACCGTAAAGCTGAAAGAAAAAACAAAAGCACATAAGGTACATTATTTAGTACATTTGAGAAATAATTTTAACAAAGTAAGCAATCAGTAAATTTATAGAATTATTACTATTATTTTAGATATTAGGTGACTCAGAATAAAGTCATTATTATTTTATGTGTTAGTTCCAGTCTAGTTTAAAATTATATTTTTACTAATATAAATAACAGTATTTTATATGAAAAATATGGTTCAACATATTTAAAGTTTAAAACAACTTCAGACCTGGAATATTTTTATCAATTAAATTTCATTTTATAATATTTTATAATTAGTAGAAATGGTAAATTTCTACTAATATATTGACAGAGCTAGTTTTTATATCATAAAAAATAGGAACCAGTAAAAGATAAGACATTTAAGTTAATTAAGAAAAGAAAAAATAAAAGGACCCATTTTAGAATGCATCATACTTCCCTCATAGTAAGAGTAAGGATGCATCACACATTTTAGAGCATATGAAGAAAAACATTAGTGAGCTTTTCCTTGCTAAATGAAGTTAAAACTTGGAAATGCTTTTCAGTAATAACATCAGTTCATGGCACATTAGAAAGGTTCTGGCAAGGTTAGAAACAAAGCAGAGAGGTTACATTCTCTGTGCCAGACTACTTCCGCAGGGCTCAGTGCTGCTCATTGACATAATTAGCTCAGAACTAGTTTTTCAAACACCTAGCTGCATAAAAATTGTATCTTAAAATTAAAACAAGAAAAACATTTGCAGAATATAAATGTTCAAATGGCCCTCCTACTGTTCCTAAATACTTGCCTCCTCCTTCTCCTCCTCATTCTCCTCTTCTTTCTCCTCACCATACTTCTCTTCCACTCCTACTCCTGCTGCTCTCTCTCTATATATATACATACAAACGTATACATATTCATAGGTTTATATATACATATATAAACTATAGCTTCTACAATTAATATGATGTCTGGTTTCTTTACTATGGCTTAACACAATTTTTTCTCTTGTTCAAAAATCACAACTCAGATTAGAGAGCTAGTTAAGGTAGCCAGGCACGTGACCATCCCTGGCTTTGATCCTTGGTACTATATGTGGTTCCATGAGCGTTCCAGGACTAATATCTGAGCACAAATACTAGGAGGAGTATTACCTGTGTAACACTGGGTGTGGCCTAAAAATACAAGGAAAAAATATCACAAAACAAAAAGGACAATTTCTGTATGTATTAAATATAAAAATCAATGGGTCCAGAATGATAGCAGAGCTGATAGATCATTTGCCTAGCATGCATGCAGTGGACCTGGGTTCAATCCCCAGCAATCTGTTGGTCCCTCAAGCTCCACCATAAATGATCCTTGAGCAGAAAAGGCAAGTGTGAGCCCTGGGTATTGCCAGGTCTGGACCCCAAACCAAAATTTATAAATGTATATAAAAATTCTATGAAAAGTAGTACACTGTTGGAAATTTAGTATTTTTTTTCAAGTATGAACTAATATTCTTTGTATTTTGTTTTTGAACATTGTTCAAAAAACAATGTTCATGAAAAACTAATTAGTCCCTGATGTTCCATTTGCTCTTTATGGAACAAACATCTCCGAATGCAGCAGCTACATGTACCTGGATCGAGAATTCAACATGATGAACGACTTGGTGCCAGAACTGTGCAAGAGAGAGAGAGAGAGAGCGCCTTGGAATGCCTTCAAGAGCATCGAAGAAGTTAAGAGGATGAAGAACCTCTCGCTTTGGGCACATCTTTTCGGCTTCACCTTTCTTCCTGCATTAACACATGCCTCAGAGACCTAGGTCCTACGAAACAGGATGATAATGCTATTCAGGTCTCCCAAAGAGGAATCGAAAGAGCCATGCTTGGAATATCACATTTCACTCAAGTGAGAGAGGCAATCCAGAGTTCTGACCTCTCTCAATGAGCAAGAATCAGGGATGGTGTCTCATTTTCCAAGGTGTCAAAAATCAGATGGGCCATGCACGTAATTGTGATTTAGAGATGACAGCTCGACTAAAGCTGTTACCGACTAGATTCCACAGGATATCAAAGGGACATGTGGCCGCCCACCTACGAGATGGTCAAACTTCTTCATCAAAAACCTTAACAAGTGGTTTAAGGCCCTTCATTTCCTGGAGCGAGCAGATGCCATTGGGCTACACCAGCAGGCAACAGAGATGAATGGAGACATTACTGGTGCCTGCTCAAGCAAATAGAAGATCAACGGGATGACAAGTAATATAAGTGATTTTGTTTTTAGCAATATCTTTAAAAATATTATTTAAATTCATTTTAGGTAATATTGGTTTACAAAAGAGTAAATATACATATATATGCATATATCTGTGTGTGTTTTAGGGGTACAAAATTATGACACATATCATCAAAATGCTAGTGTCCCTCCATCACATTTATTTGGACCTTTCTAACCCTCTCTACTTCTTCCATCTTATAACCTCAATTCATTTCTCCGGTCTAGGGATTTATGTTTGTTTTTCCATTTTGTTTTATTTTTGTTTTGAAGCCATGCCTGTTCGTGTTCAGGATTGCTCCTAGCTCTGTGCTCAGGGGCCATTGCTAGCAGGGCTTAGGAAACCATGTGTGTTCCCAGAGATAGAATCTAAATTATCTCGGATATGACTAGTGCCTTACTTGCACTGCTATCTTTGTTGCCCCACATGTTTAGTTTCATCTGTTTCCAACTTTGTTTCTTTTATATTAAAAATGGATCTGTGGAACTATTGGCTATATGTCTCTCTCTTACTGACTTTTGTGTTTACCATGACTTCTGTGTTATTCTACGTTGTAGCAAAAGGCAATCTTTCTTGTGATTGGGTAGTTTTGCATTTTCACATACATATGAAATATATGTTTATGAATATATATGTTTGTGCATGTGTATATATATATTTCTATATGCATATATATCATGGAATTTTCTTATTCATTATTTATTCTCTGAACACTTTGGTCATTTCTACATATTGACTATTGTAAAAAGTACTGCAATGAGTGTAGATCCCTTTAAGGTATTTTTTAGGTACTTTGGACAGTTACTTGTAAATGGAATGGCTGGTCATGTGATAGTTCCATTTTTAACATTTTGAGATATTTCTATGCTTTTAAAGTTTCTTTTGATTGTTTTGCCATTCCAGCAGTGCTCAGGACTTACACCTGGCTTGGTGCTCAGGGCTTATACCTGACTTGGAACTCAGGGATCAATTCTGGCAAGGCACCAGTGAATCATATGCCATGCTCAGGATCAAAACCAGGTTTGCTACGTTTAAAAAAAAAAGTAACTCACAAACTGTTTTATCTCTCCAAACCCATCTATACTGTTTTTAAAAATAGGAATGGAGGTAAGTTATTTTCCTGTTAAAAAAGTGTAAGAGTATTCATTTTCTCCATTTTTCTGCTATCACTCATTCCTAGTCGTA
>JAOXYA010017676.1:0-13641 GCA_028565675.1 Sorex palustris | reverse complement strand
AAATTTAATGTTTTAATGTATTCATTATTAAAAAAAATCTTGTTAGAGTTTCCACAACAAAACGGATCTCACTGTGAGAAAAATGATGGGAAGGCTTGGTGGTGAGCAAGCATTTAAATGGCAATAATAAGTTTTAAACACACAATATGTGCCAGATTCTTACCAACTTATTAAGCATGTGAATAGGCTCATTAATTATTTTAAATAATCTTTCCACTGCTCAAAGAGGTTAAGAATTAACATCTGTTTTCTAAATTGATTTTAGGCCAAATTTTTATTTAGTTCCATACATACCATGGAACTGACAAAAGCAGGGCAACAGAAAAAATAATTTCTGATCTAATGTCACATCAACAGAAGGTAAAATTTGGTACTCAGCACCTTGTTCAAATCATTTTAATGGGATATTTCACATCAATAGTTTTTTGTTTTGTTTTTTTTTGGGGCCACACCTGGCAATGCTCAGGGATTCCCCTGGCTTGAGGCACAGGGATCACTCCTGGCAGGGCTCAGGGAACTATATAAGGTTCAGGGACCAAACCTGCATCAGCCACGTGCAAGGCAAGCACTCTACATTCTATGCCACTCTGGCCCCCTCATCAATAAATTTTAGAGCAATGAAATTCTCACTCAATTTCGTCCTTCAAAGGAGTTTAATACAGCAATGTCAAATCAGTCCACAAGTACTTTTTATATTTTGTTGTTTTTTAACTATAGGAAAAAATTGTTTATATTAGACAGCATGGAACTAGGAGACATATGAGGAAATGTGGAGCTGTGGGCATGTGTTTGTTCATATATTAGAAAAACACGTATCTAGACTTTGTTTGATTAAGATCCTCAAGTTATTAAGTCTTTCTCGTTCATTTGGTACACGGCCAACACCGTCCTCCCATTGTTCATCGATTTGCTCAAGCAGGCCCAGTAATGTCTCCATTTTTAGACTTATTGTTACTGTGTTTGGCCTATTGAATATATGCGGGCGAGATACTCTTGGTAGCTTGCAGGGCACTCTGGGAGGGGCGGAGGAATTGAACCTGGCTCGGCCGGGACGGCTGCATGCAAGGCAAATGCCCTACCGTTGTGTTATCCCTTCAGCCCGTGCATTTGGTAAGTCAACAGAAATAAACATGAAATCACCTCAAATAGAGAAAAATCGATATTATTCTTTGTTGTTTATTCAAATATCTGTTTCTTGTACACTGCTGTTGGGCCAAAAAAAAAAAAGATACAAATGAAAGCAACTTCAACCTTACCAAAAAAATACTTAAAAATAATAGTTATATTAGAAATATACTTTAAATGTTAACACCTGAAGGAAATCAGTGGGCTATGTTGTTGTCAGCTCTCTCTCTTCTGACCAAACATATTTGCTTTCTAAAAACAACTCTGTGAAAATGCATACCACATACTGACTTGAGTCTTTGGGGAATTTCTCTTCTTAGAGGACTAAACTCTAATGTAAAAAATGCACTGCTGAGAACCTCCATAGGAGTTTTCAAAGATAATACTACATTCTTACAGAGTTTTTAAGCACTTCAAAGTTCAAAGTAAGGACAACTACATAAATGAATTTAGGAATGTTTTTCAAGAAACTACAATTCTTTACTTAATTTTTATACTATATAATAAAATGAAGTTTCCATTGCCTTTTAAAACCAAACCAACACAATGAAAATCTTTGCAGCCAACTGGTCTGAGACTGATCTCAGACCAGATACGACTGTTGAAAACCTTGCCTTCTTTTAGGGAGAAATGTCTTGTATTATAAAATGGTTGGTATTTTAGAAATATGAAATGCTAAGCCTGGGGAGACAGCTCAAAGGCTGGACAACATGCTTTATAAGGGAGGGGGTCTGGGTCAGATGCCTCAGACCACACTTCCTGAAGCACCTTGAAGCACCTCTGGGAGTAAACCCTGAGTACTACTGGGTGTGGCTTCCCCCAAAGGAGCCAGCTATGTCTGCTATCTCTTTTTCCCCCCTCTCTGTAATACTGATACCAGAAAAATAAAATTTTATATTTGGGGTGAAAAAATCTGTATAAATATTAATATAGGAGATTTCTCTGTGTCACAACACTTGCTTCATTAAGTTAAAAAATTTTCTGATGCAAAACACTTTTGAAAGCCTAAACACATACGGTCAAACACATATTGATGCAAAGTTGTTTCCAAATCCCCTTGTTATTGCTATAGAGATAGGATGCACTTGCCCTGCACATAGTCAATCTAAATTCAATCCCCAGAACTCAATATACTCCGAAGCGCATCAACAGCAATTCCTGAATGCAGAACTAGGAGTAAGCACTGAGCAGTGCCAAGTAACACCCCAAAACCAACCAAACAACTGAACAAACAAACCCCTGTTATTGGCCCAGAGAGAGAAATGAACAGGATAAGCATTTTCAAAGAAAAACTATTCAACACTTGTGGTTTCGGCCTGAGTGAGCCAATTCCTTCTCCTGGATCTCACTGTGTTTTCACAATTTCTCCCCACAGTTAAAGATCAAAGTATTAAATGAACATCTGGTAGCATATTAGTAGTTTCAGAAGAGACTTAAGCTTTGATGTCAACCTTCACTCCATGACTTTGTAATCTCAAACTTCTCTCTGTATTTTTGATAGGTCAGGAATTTGAACAGGGCTTGGTTGGACTGGTAGCATTTAGGAATTCAGTTGGACATGAGGGCTGGCTCTGTAACAGTTTGGAATGGAGTATCTAGAAGTTGGCCCGGGTAGCTTGCTCCCATTTCATGTTCTTAGCCTACATTTTCTTCTAGTGGATTTTTGGTAGCACTGCACAATAGCACTGCCCTCCCATTGTTCATCGATTTGCTCAAGCGGGCACCAGTAGCATCTCCATTGTGAGACTTCCTGTTACTTTTTTTGGCATATCAAATATGCCACAGAGAACCTGCCAGGCTCTGTCATGCGGGTGGACTACTCTTGGTAGCCTGCTCGGCTCTCCAAGAGAGATGGAGGAATTGAACCCAGGTAAGCCGCTTGCAAGGCAAATGTCCTACCCGCTGTGCTATCGCTCCAGCCCTGGTTTTTTTGGTATGCCTTTAAATATTTATTGTTATTTTATCAAAAGATAAAGATAGACATTCAATCTATTATATACTTTCCTCAGGATCAGAATTTATATTAAAAAAAATCTCAAATATACCTTTTGCTGTACTAACAGTCCTTTTGAAGACAAAGCACAGTGAAATAGTCTTCAAATGAAGGACAGAGCATTAATGTATAATAATTCTGTGATCATTCACAGGTACTACCTGTTTGTGGGTGTAAATAGTTCTTTTAGCAAGAAACTATATAAAGAATAACCCTCTGACCTTTTTTAAAGGGATTATGCTTTTTGTGGAGGTATTTTCTGTATCCATCTTATTGCTCAGTTGTTTGTGTCTTAAGATAAATTGAGAGGTAGATAGGTCAGGAATTTGGATAGGATTTGGGTTTATATAAATTCTGATCCTGAGGAAAGTATCTAACAGATCAAATATCTACCTTTTTTTTTTTTTGGCTTTTTGGGTCACACCCAGCAATGCTCAGGGGTTACTCCTGGATTTGCACTCAGGAATTCCTTCTGGTGGTGCTTAGGAGACCATATGGGATGCTGAGAATCGAACCCGCTTCAGTTGCGTGCAGGCAAACACCCTACCTGCTGTGCTGCAGCCCAGCTGTGCTACTGCTCCAGCCCCTACCTTTACCTTTTAATAAAATGACAGAATAAATATTTAAAGGCATAGCAAAGAACCACTAAAAGATAATATAGGCCAAGGGCATGAAATGGGAGCAAGCTACCTGGGCCAACTTCTAGATATTCCATTCCAAACTGTTACAGATCCAGCCCTCATGACTAGCTGAATCCCTAAACTGTACCCACCCAGCCAAGCACTGTCCAAATTTCTGACCTATCAAAAATACAGAGAGGTGTTTGAGATTAAGAGAGATGAACGTATGAAACAGTGATACTAACCAATATGGCTCTCTGACCATAAGCAAGGATGCATTTGCTCTTTTCCTACATGAATTTTAAGTCTAACTCATCTCTAAGGAAAAAGAATTCATGAAGGAATCTAAGCGATGACTCTGCAAAAAAAAAAAAAAAGCAAACAACTGGCCAGCTTCACGCAGAGGGAATGACCTAGATGTTTCTTCAGCAATGAAAGAAAGTGCCTGCACACCCCTCCATACTGTTACCTTGATTTGGGTGGTGTGATGAGCACTCTTCTTCTTTTGACAAATGCACAGTGTTTAAGCACAAGGTTTTACATAAATCTACTTTTAACCTGCAAGAACAGAAGTGGACTTTGATTATATACATAAGTTTTATGGCAGCAAGAATATTATTTAGTAAGATAGCTGGGCCTGCAGTGGAAACAAAGAAAGATAAGACAAATAGCCTAACTAGTATCAGTGTAAGGTAGTACTAGCCACATTCACAAGCACACAGACATCATGACTGGTGTGTATCAAAGGGACACAGAGGCCAGCTCCAATGACCAAAACTGAAACTTGTGGGAAAATAAATCATAGCATCAGTTTTTAACCCAAAGAATAAAATAAATGTCAATGACTTAATTACCATGTAAATGATTGAATAAATAAATGGGAAGGGGGCCAAAGAGACAGCATAAAAATTAGGTATAGGGGGCTGGAGCAATAGCACAGCTGTAAGGCATTTGCCTTGCACGTGACTGACCCAGGTTCAATTCCCAGCATCCCATACGGTCCCCTGAGCACCACCAGGAGTAATTCATGAGTGCAGAGCCAGGAATAACCCCTGAGCATCACCAGGTGTGACCCCCCCCAAAAAAAATTAGGTATAATCTTGCATGCCCCTAATTTGGGTTTAATTCACAATAACAAATGGCCTCCAGCACCACTGGGTGACCCTGTTAGTCCCTCCCGGGTATGGCAGGGCCTGAACAGCAGCACTCTCAGGCCCTAGCACAGAAAAGCTGATCCAATTTGCCAAGTACCATCAGGAACATGTTCTCAGGCCTCCTGTACCTTATAGGAATGGCCCATCACCAGCGAAAATGAATTCTAAAACTAAATAACTGGAGTACAAAAATCTTCAGTACCCAAGAATCCCAAACAACTTGTGCAGATATTCTACCCTTAAAAGAGGAATACACACTGCTATCTTTAAGCAAAGGCTGGGCAAGGTAACTTCCTTAAAAGGAGTATAGTATAGTAAATGAGTAAAGAAAAAAGACCACCCTCACAGTGAACAAATATGATGAACACTACATAAACTAGGTAATCCAAACTAATGTCATTATTGACTGAGTTACATCAAAGTCTGAAGAGTAGAGAAGGGCACTTTATCTCTGAGGATGACCTCACAGAACACACACGCCTACCTAAGCAAGAGAAAACCAGCAACAAATCCTGGCTGTAAACATTTCACAGACTAATTAGTGACCAGTAGACCTCTGGACTCCAAGGTTATCCAAAACAAGAAAATCTAAAAACTTTAGCCAAATTAAGGAGATGTAACCACCACACATTCCTGGATATGATACTGGAATAATAAACAAAGATATTAGGGGGAAAAACAGAGATCTATTAGGTATGAACTTCAGTTTATAAGGGTATATTAATACTGGTTTGCTAGCAGTGATATATGTCCTTGGATTGTAGACTCTTAGCACTGAATTTTTTTATAATTCAAGTGCCTACACCAAGCCTGGCATCTATAATCAAAACTGCATCCACTTCAAAGAGGCCTAACTCAAAGGTCTTGAAAAGAGCCTGGCCACCTCTTCCATTGAGGAACCTTTTGTTTTATAGATCTCAATTGATTTAGATCACTGATCAGTTGGGTTTGACTTTTTTTTCCCCCTTTCCTTTCCCCTTTGCCTGTTTTAGATTTCTGCTGCAAACATTTGAATGTTCCAATAAATAAGCCAACAACCCCCCTGATGCTCTTCTTAACTCTCAGTACAAATAAAAGCAGGTTCCTAGACCTCTCTATCTCCAGGTCTCAAGTAAAAAACCTTCTGCCCCCCACAACACCCCCTCGTGTCAAGTTACTGTTGTCACTGTTAAAAAATATCTTACAATCTGAAGAACATTTAGACCTTGTCCAGTTCAAATATCATTAGACTGAGACACATAAACTACCACACTCATGTAGGATATTGATGACACAGGCATGGGGCATATGGGAACACTGTACTCTCCTGGCAGCTTGTCTGTAAATCTATAACTGAAGCCAGACCAAAGAAATGAAGAGTTGAATTCAGGATCAGAAATCCTAGAGAATCTATCTGGCTACAGATAGTTCAATATGTTGTGAATGCTCCCACCTCCAAAAAGATAGGGAGAATGAAAGAGTAATCAGAAATCTTCCCTTGTGCCTCAGAGACTCAGTAAATTTACTGATCACCCTGGGACCCACAGACCTGTAACCCACCCTTCCTGAAAATGAACTTCTCTTTTCTTTATTAAACCCTTTCTCATGACCATGCAGACAAGACAGTTGCTTGGAAGACAAGAGTTTGCCATATTCCAAGTTTGGGCATGTTGCCAAAAAAGCTTTTGCTTGACCCGTCATGATGTGTCTCATTTTCTTCTCAAATGCCAGTGGAATTGAATCCTCCCATTACAAAATCATTCTATAAAAAGTTTCTTTTCAGGGCTGGAGCAATAGCACAGCGGGTAGGGCATTTGCCTTGCACGGTGGCCAACCCGGGTTTGACTCCCAGTATCCCATATGGTCCCTCGAGCATCGCCAGGAGTGATTCCTGAGTGCATGAGCCAGGAGTAACCCCTGGGTATCGCTGGGTGTGATACAAAAAGAAAAATAAAAGTTTCTGTTCAAAAAGACAGCCATATTCCTCCAAAGTATTTCTATTACTTACTAGGTACATGTACTCCTACAAATAATTATGTATATAACTGAGAAATTATTCTATATATAATTTCAGTTAAAATGATATACAGGGGCCTGGAGCAATAGCACAGCAGGTAGGGTGTTTGCCTTGCACGCGGCCAACACGGGTTCAATTCCCGGCATCCCATGTGGTCCCCCAAGCACTGCTAGGAGTAATTCCTGAGTGCAGAGCCAGGAGTAACCCCTGAGCATCGCTGGGTGTGACACAAAAAGGAAAAATAAATAAATAAATAAATAAATGATGTACAATTTTCTTTTTTTTTCTTACTATTGTTATGTCTTTTCTTATTCTACCAGTCAGTTGTTAATATATATTTAATTTTAAACTTATGGTGATACTGTTAAATGAAAAAAATCAAGTTGAACTTTCACTTTGCACATTTCTGTAACATCGAACTTTTTTGTTTCTCTAGGGGGGGAGGCATACCCAGTGATGCTCAGGGGTTACTCTTGGCTCTTCACTCAGGAATCACTTCTGGAGATTCTGGGGGACCATATGGGATGGCAGGGATCAAACCTGGGTTGGCCACGTGCAAGGCAAACACCCTATCTGCTATACTATCGCTCAAGCCCCTAACATACAACTTTTAGTCGCGAACACAACAGTGTGAAGAGATTGCTTTTCTATCAATTTCTGCTCTGTGCTGGGGCTGTAGGAAGTTGTCCCAGTCTGTTTCCTGGAATGAAGAAATTTCCCCCACCCTGGCTGCTGGGAGCGGGGTCTGCAGGGACAGCCTAAGCTAAATACTTCACCTTGCCCAAGGTCACACAGCCTCCTCACAAGCCTGTTTGTTGTTCCCTTTTGGAGAACTCTAAGACCATGACAGGAAGAAGAGCTCATAAAGTGGGCCCTGTGGTCACTGAGATTGCCTCACTAGTCAAAGGCTACCCTGGCCACAGTCCTCTTTCTTCTCCTCTTCCAAGGTGAGGCACTCAATTGCTCCCCTTATACTCTCTTCAACCCCTGCTAGACTGTCTCAGCATTTTTTCCCAGAGCAGGTCAAATTCTGAGAGGGTCACTGCCTTTCTCCTGAGCTCCTCTGTTAAGCAACACCACTAACTGACTGCAGAGCCCAGACTCAGGGACTCCAGGCATCCGGCCTGGATAAGCCAAGGGGAAACAGTGACAGAAGATGCAAGGGTGGGAAGAGAGAAGTCACCAGAGATGTTTCTTTCTTCTAGTTCTAGGCAAAACCTTGGCTTGGCTGCCTTCCTCTGAGCACTCTCTCTGGGCTTTGTTTGTGTCACCTTTGCTCTTTGCCCTTCCTGCCCTCAGGGGAGCAGCAATGTCCTTTTGTTACCCTTCTCTGGGGAGTCACTGCTTCCAGCCACACCATTATCTCCTTGGCTTACAGCTCTTCCCAACACCTTTTTGAAACTTACTTCCTTTAAGAAATTCTCAGAGTAAACTGCTAGGTTTGGCCTTTGCTTTCTGACTGGACCCATCTAGTATAGCAAATGTAGACAACAAATGTATACTTATATGCAGATTCAAAGAAGCCTTTTCAAGTTGAAGGTTCACTTGCTTTTAATCCTATATGTTCTAGATGTAAAAGTATTTAATTAGACTTAGCTTCAGTGAGGGGGGAACAAAAAAACACCGTCTCCAAAAGAAATCCTGAAAGCAGCTGTAATGACAAATAAGAAGCTATGTGTAGTGAGAATTATGAAACTGTAACGAAAATTAAGAAAATGTGATGGGGACTGGGAAACTGAAACTGACCCCTTAAGTTATACAAGAGAAGGCAAGAAGAAGCATTTCTTTTATGACCCCAATCAACTGCTTTAAGGGCCCAACAGCCTACTAGATTGACAGGAGCACACTGGGCCTGACAGATTTATGGGAGTGCACGAGAGATAGTACCTGAAGGTCACACCAAAAATGGGCAAGATATAATGACACTGTTTTTCTTTTGAGCACCTGAAGGCCGTACCCTGTGGGAATGATGCATTGATCGTTTTTCTTTTAATATTACCACTTGGGCTGGAGTGATAGCACAGCAGGTAGGGCATTTGCCTTGCATGCTGTCGACCCGGGTTCGATTCCTCTGCCCTCTCGGAGAGCCCAGCAAGCTACCAAAAATATCTCGCCAGCACAGCAAAAGCCTGGCAAGCTACTCTTGATGTATTCAATATGCCAAAAACAGAAACAACAAGTCTCACAATTTGTTGTTAGACATTACTGGTGCCCGCTCAAACAAATTGATGAACAACGGGAGGACAGTGACAGTGACAGATTACCACTTATTGCCACAGGCTGGAGCAATAGCATATAAGGTAGGTCATCTGCCTTGCACGAGCCCACCCGGGTTCAATTCCTCAGCCCTTTTTGGAGAGCATGGCAAGCTACCGAGAGTATCCTGCCGGCACAGCAGAGCCCCCTGGCATATTGCATATTCAATATGCCAAAAACAGTAACAACAAGTCTCACAATGGAGATGTCACTGGTGCCCGCTCGAGCAAATTAATAAGCAGTAGGACAGTGCTGCAGTTATAACCACTGTTATTTCCTGTCTCACTGATAAGTATGTACATAGATTATAGCCCACTTTTAGATGATAAAAGAGAGGTCTCTCTTTAAACGAGTCTCCAAGTATCTTTATTTTCTGACTTGAGGTCCTCAGCACTGAGCTTCTAATAAACTCACTATCCCATCCTGAGCTGTCTCTCTCTCTCTGTTCACTCACAGCTCGTGCCAGCATTACACAGCTTCTTTTGAAGCTACGGTCAAGATAGATAAGTCTCGTTAAATAAAAGTAGTATTGATCTCAGAAAAAAAAGTTTCTATAACAAGAAGGGAGGAAAATGGCTCATGGAGTAGAACAGCCCTTCCTCTTTCTACCTTCAGTCAGAGGGCAAACCAGAAGAACCATAAGGTAAAGTACTACAGGTTTTAGCCAAAAGTCATTTGTCTTGCATGGGCAGTTTTCTGGCCTACGCGGATGACAGGTCAGAAATGAAACACCAAATTAGAAAGAACACCATGTATGCTTAAGACTGTGTGATTTTTTTTTTGTGGTTTAGTTTTTTCTAAAGTAATTTTTAGCAAATAATGATTTATTCTTTAAAAAAAAATGGCTCAGTAGAAACAGACAGACGAAAGATTGGTAGTAACTTTCCCAAGGAAAAGAAATGGGAGTAGATGAAAAAAAAACAAAACTGTACAACTGAATGGGTGTTGGAACATTGTATGACTGAACCCAATTATGAACAATTTTGTAACTGTGTATCTCACAGTGGTTCAATTAAAATTCTTTTATTTTAAAGTATTTAAAATATATTTTTTTATTTTAAAAACCGGGGATGGAGCAATAACACAGCGGGTAGGGCATTTGCCTTGCAAGGTGACTGATCCGGGTTCGATTCCCAGCATCCCATATGGTCACCTGAGCACTGCCAGGAATAATTCCTGAGTGCAGAGCCAGGAATAACCCCTGAGCATTGCTGGTCGTGACCCAAAAAGCAAAAAAAAAAAAAAAAAAACAAAGTTAAACACCAATCCGCTTCTGGGAATATACCCACGGGGACCCAAAAACACACAGCAGAAATGCCATCTGAACTTCTATATTCATTCCAGCACTGTTCACAATAGCCAGAATCTGGAAACAACCTGAGTGCCTGAGAACAGATGACAGGATAAAGAAACTATGGTACATCTACACAATTCAATATGATACAGCCACCAGGAAAAACAAAGTCATGAAATTTGAGAGCACGATGAATATGGAGAGTATCATGCTGAGTGAAATGAGTCAAAAGGAGAGAGACAGACAGAATGACTGCACTCATCTGTGGAATATTAAAAAGTGTAAAATGAGACTAATACCCACAGACAGTATTAACACGGGCCAGGAGGACTTGACCACAGATGTAAGCTTGCCACAAGTGAAAGGGCAGGGGGAGGGCAATTACGATAGAGAAGGGGCCACTATGACAAGGATTGTTGAAAATGATCACTCTGGACAAGAATGGAGTGCTGAAAGGAGGTAAAGGAATACCTGGAAATTTCTCAGTACCTATACTTAAAACCATCATGCCCAGAAGGGAAAAAAAAAGGGAGAGTGAGAGACAGAGAGTGAAAGGAGAAAAGTACCTGCATAAAGGTAGGCTGGGACTGGGGGGCTAGAGAGGTGGGGGAGAGCGGTTGGGGGCAGGGAGTGGGGGGAAGGGTAGCTGAAGGGAAACTGGACATCGCTGGTGGGAAATGTACACTGGTGATATGATGGGTACTGGAACATTGTATGATTGAAACCCAGTCATTAACAACCTTGTAACTATGCATCTCACAGTGATTCAATGAAAAAAAAAAAAGTCTTGCTGTAAAGACACTGTGATGCTCAATCAAAATTATAGTCACTTCGAAGAGAGTATAAAAACTGGCAATAGATGGCACAGGTTTATTATGTGGAAAGAAATTTAATTTTAAAATGTGCCATCTTTTAGTGTGCATATTTTTTTTCTCTTTGGGTCACACCCAGCGATGCACAGGGGTTACTACCGGCTCATGTACTGAGGAATTACTCCTGGCAATCCTCAGGGGACCATATGCAATGCTGGGGATCAAACCCAGATTGGCTGCATGCAAAGCAAATGCCCTACCTGCTGTGCTATTACTCTAGTCCCCATAATGTGCATATTTAAGCTTATGTAATTATACTCACTCTTTTGGGGAAAAACTCCAGTGATCACATTTATAAGAACACTTACATGCAAGCTACCTGTGATGTATTCAATATGCCAAACACAGTAACAAGAAGTCTAAAAATGGAGACGTTACTGGGCCTGCTCGAGCAAATCAATGAACAATGGGAGGACCATGACCGTGACATGTAACTCCTTTAAGCAAATTCTTTTGTTCTAACAAGTGCTTTTTTTTTCTTTTTGGGTCACACCTGGCGATGCACAGGCATTACTCCTGGCTTTGCACTCAGAAATTATTCCTGGAGGTGCTCAGGGGACCATATGGGATGCTGGGACTCGAACCCGAGTTGGCCACGTGCAAGGCAAACGCCCTACCCACTGTGCTATTGCTCCAGCCCCCAACAAGTGATTTTTGAGCATTTCTGATATTTGCTATTTCCATTATTAATTGTGGGAAGAACTACACATGTTAAAAGCAAAACCATGTTATCTCTTAGCCTTTCAGAAGGAAGCAAGAGAGGTCCTCAAAACTTAAAAACACTCTATTTTATGGCTCTGCTGCCCAGCAGAGCAGTGGCTAGTATGGCAGTGCTAAGCACCTAAGCAGTGTTTAGAATAACTGAAAAATTGAACTTCTGCTTACTATAGTAAATTAGATTAATGTAATTTTTAATTTAGACAACCAGAGACAGAACTTAAAATCAAAGAGAAAAGAGAACAATTTGGAAATGGCCCAGAAAAATAAATAGAGACACTGTGCTTTTTCTTATACCTGTAAGTTTTTTGTCAATCTGTTCCTTCAGCTACAGCTTGACTGACCTTTCCAAAATGGGAAACAGGTTTTTAATCTCTGAACAGAAACAAAACCAGGAAAAGATGATGGTGATTTCTAATTCCTAATAAAAGAAAAATCTAAATCTCTATCCTGGTCTGCAGGGACAGCATGAACCTGGCCGCATCATCCGTGACACACATCCTGATTGCCAGTCACCCTGGCCATCACCATTCCCAGGGCCGAGCTCCCTGACAGCCAAGGTACTGCTCTCTTTCCCAGGGCCCTGCTCACACATCATTTTCCCAGGAGTGTCTTGTCAGCTTCCTATGACTAAATCAGTGTCCCTTCACCACTCTCACTCACAACTCTGGATTTAGCTTAGTGGAAGCACTTATCACAGTCACAATGCAAGACAATTTGGTGGAAGTCTCTGACATGGGGCTAATCCTGTGGGGACAAACCATGAGAACAGTCAGTTCCTTGCTTCACCAGCATTTAGTTCCCAGCCTTTCGGATAGGATGGCTCACACAGTAGGAATTACTTGCTGAATAAGAAAATAATTACTAATCATAGCAGTAACAATGAACTCAAATCTAGCATCTCCTCTCTCTAGAGCATCACTAGCCTAAACCTAAACCTATCAATTTATCTCATGCTCAAAAGAAACCAAAAGAATCTGTTTTTAAATGCACCTTACAGGAGAGAGAACGAACGCACAGGGAACTTCAAGGATTAATTCAATGAGGCACACTCATGATTGGTGACACAATAATATAGCTGAGCCTATTACTAACCACTAATCTCCCGCTACATGTGATTAAGAGGCTACTGAGTACTCAATATTGAGAGGCAGATACTAAGCCTAGAGACATCAAAGGAATGTTCCTTGTGGGAGGAAGAAGTTTATAGAATCCCAGGAGCTTCTTGATACTGTGTGAGAAAGGGGAGGTGACAAGATCAGTCCTGGGTTAGAGTATGGAACCAACTACCAAACATAGTGTGCATGATACAAGTCCAAGCTGACTGTGAAGGCTGAAACATCTGTGAGAAGCATCTAGAGGTCCCTTCTGACTCTTAAAATTAACTAAGTACCATAGGAGCAGCAATTGACAGAAAAATGCCTGAGCTTTTCTAAGTCCTAAATCCAAATTATAATATAACATATGAATGTTCGAAATAATACATGACTCACTGAGGTGTGTGTGCCTTGCTATTTCAAAGGACATAAAGTGCTTAACATAGGATTTGATAAATATCAAACTCAATAAAAGCAAGTATGTATTCAACAAATGCTAACATAGCACTTACTAAAT
>JAOXYA010017670.1:0-13641 GCA_028565675.1 Sorex palustris | reverse complement strand
TTCTTGAGTATTAATCTCATATTTTGTTACTTTATATCCCCCAGATGAATGCAATCTTTCTATGTCTGTCCCTCTCTTTCTGACTGGACCTGTTTTTCACGGGGACCCCTTAGGCCTCTTGGATCTCAGTGTCTGGTAATTTCCCTCAACTCTGGGAAATTCTTATCAATGATTTTTTTTAATTTTAAATTTTATTTTCATAAGGTTCTTCACATCAATTGATTACATTCAATATTTCAACACCAATCCCACCACCATTACACCTTCCCACACCATTATTTCGATTTTTCCACCACCATTCAAGCCTGCCTGCCACAGGCAGATGGATGCTAGATAATTTATTTTCTGCTGCTTATTATGAAGACCATGAGAGGTCAGACAGCCCTGGAATTCTAAAATTGTAAATGATTGGGGCCTGGAGATATCTCTGTAGGGAGCTAATCCATTTTGACATTCATTTGGGAGTCCCTGGATCAAGGCTTTTAATTCGCCAAGATGGCAGTTTGTGGTTATGACAGCCAGGACCCCCTAGGGGTGGGGAGACGGAAGGGACGGCCCATCCCCGCCACGGCCATGTGGCTGGAGTCTTCAGTCCCTGGTCCCACATGCCTGGGTTTTTCTTCTGAAACCTTGTGACCACTGGGGTTTCATCTGGAGTGGGTGGGGAGGGCACACGCTCCATCTGAGATGCCCTGGTGAAACCGGCTCAGCATAGGGTCTGGAGAAATCTCTGGTGAGCTGCTGTCTTGCACGCATCTCCCATCCCAAGCGGGTCCTCCAACCACACTTTACTTGGTATTCCCTTCACTATCTGAGCTGAAATGGCATCTTTTTAAAGGTCGCATGTCTCGCTGAAGGCTGCTTTAAGGTGTCACATATAAACAAAAACCCCACAGTGGTGCTGGAAGGATGGTACAGGATTTAAGGTACTTGCCTTGCAAGTGGCTGACCCTGGTTCAGATCCCAGAACCACATCTTTCCCCGTCACTACCTGCGGGTCGAGACAGGAGTAAGCCCTGAGCAACACTGGGTGTGGCCCAAACAAACACAAACACAGCTGTGGTATAGCTGAGAGTGCTTTCAAAAATAGACTTGTAACTTTACAAACAGTTGTTAAAAAGACAAGAGAGATTGAGATAAATGTGTTGATGCTTTATTTGAAAAGCTCTAAAAGGAACAACATCCCAAGTCAATGAAAATTAAAAACAAAAGGAAAAAAATGCAGAAGTTGCCTAAAACCACCTGGCAAAGAGGAAACGAGGAGAGAGCAGGGCCTCCGAAGGTGCCTGACACCTCGTAGGGGCTGATTAAATATTTGTGGAAGGAAGGAATGAAATACAACGACAACAACAAAAAAGACAAAAACAGATGAATCATGATCTCTGAAAAGACTAATTGATTTATTTAAAAAAAGAGAGAGAGAGAAAGAGAAAAGGATTGCGTGCAGAACTCGGGAGGGAAAAAGGAGTATGCACACAGGTGTGGTGGAAAGGAGGCTGTGGTGGGTATTTTCAGGCAGGAGCCTGCAGACACCAGTGGCGTAGAAGTTGATTTCACCACACGTGACCTGAGCTGCCTTTGCAGTGAACCCACAGCAGTGCAATGTTCTCATGGGGACGGACTAAGAATCCAACCCCTGGCCTGGGTTTGTGAATGCATATACAGTCCCTGAACTGCACAGAAAAAGGAAGAGGGTGGGCCACTCACCCCCGAGGGTGCGGAGGGTGTATTGCAACGAGATTTACTGGAGAGTGAACCTTGAAAGAGGTGTCCACTAAGCAAAATTAGAAGTCCTATCGTTTGTTTTGTGTAGCGTTCCGTTCTTTAGTCTAAGTTGTGTATCCTAGGCTTTTGCTTCTCCTGGGGGACTGAGAAATTGGTGGTTGCTAGTAATTTGTAGGAAGGATTCAGTGGAGGGGGCTGTCAGGGGGAAGCACCAAGGGCTGGAGCACCACGCCCCTGGCATGCTGGATCCCCGACCCTGCACTGGGGGTGTGATGCCGGTGCCCCCTGAGCAGCTCTCCACCACTCACAGAGCACTGCTTACACAGCGGGGGCCCAGGCCCCCCCCACACACTGCTTGGCCTCCTCCCCAAAATGGTCAGGTTTGGGGCATGTTTAGTTGGGGGAGTCTCACCAATGCCAGAGTAGTATTTGCCACAGCCCTGGCCGGGCTCCCCTTCCTAACTCCACTCCGGAGCGTGCCCCTTTGGTGGGGCCCTCCCTGACAGAACGGGCCCCTCTAATGGGGTGGCATGAACCCAAGGCAAACTTTTACTGAACCATTGAAATAGAAAACTAGTGCCTCAATGAGGCGGAAAACTTCGCAGCGTGCCCAAACAGAAACAGCGCCGCACCAAATCCAGCACCCCCCACCCCGTGCACGGTAATGGACAAAACAGATCTGACGAAAACTCTTCGCTCTCAGCAAAGTTTCCATGGGCCAGATGAAAGGAAACGAAGATTCACAGGAAAGCACATCAGAATCCTCACTGGCAGAATGGATCCTGGGGGTTCTGTTTCAGCTCATCAGAACCCTTCTGGCCTGGTGCTGATACTGTTCTGGAGTGGGCTAGGTAGTGTGGTCTTGATGCCAGTGGAATTCCTGGCCACGCCCCTTGATACTCGTGTTTTCTCAAAGTAGAGGAAATTTTTCAAAATGGTAAACGCAGGCAGTACTTTCGTTTCTAAAGACACTATATTGCACTGCTGAACCCCTTCTCTGAAAGGCCCAAAAGATCTTCTGCTCTTTTTTTTTCTTTAAGCACTGTGATTTCCAAAGCTTTTAATAACAGAGTTTCAAGCATTCAATGTTCCATCTCTAAACTCACCATCAATGTCAGCATCCCTCTACCAGTAACCCTCCCTCTCTCCCCCTCCACCCACCTCCTTAGCAAACTCATTTTTTATTTTAATTTATGTATTAAATTTTGGGTCACATGATTTCAATAGTGTTGATTACACTTTTGATATGCATGGCTGACTCCCCTCCAAACCACTGAACTGTCCAGGACATATATCCTCACCAGTCGGCCTCCTCATTCCTAAACACACACACACACACACACACACAGCCTTCTGCTTCTCCTTCTTTGCTTTCTCATTTCCGGGGCCAAGGACTTTCCGTCATTTGATACCTTCCATTTCCTTGCCATGTTTCTTGCCTCCCACGAGTAAGTGAGGAAATCCAGTATGTGCCTTTCTCCCTCTGACTTGCTTTGCTTATTAACATGTTGTCCTCTGGGTCCATCCAGGTTGCAGCAAAGAGCAAGATTTCATCTTCTCTCGTGGCTGATTATATTCCAACTTCTGTATCCAGTCATCTGTTGTTGAACACTTGGGCTGTGTCCCGATCCTGGCTATTGCACTAAACACCACAGTGACTATAGGGGAGCAATTTTCAAGTTCATACTCTTGTTTGGGGGTGTGGATGCCAAGAAGTGGAATTGCTGGGTCATGCAGGAGAAGAGTTGCTCCTTCTCTCTCTGGGGCGTATGTTCAGTCCCCAGGTCAGGCTCCTTCTGGGGCCTCAGGAAAGAGGCAAGAGTATATGACTCTGCAGAAAGTGAATTGAATTCTGAGGGTATGACATGGATATTTCATGTCTGAATAAACTACTGGTGCTCACCTTGAACCCATCACAAGGAAAAGGAAGTGCCTTTACTGAAAAGGGCATCTAACTATTCATGGCATTAGAATGTCTGCTTCTTGCATGTGTGTGTGTGTGTGTGTGTGTGTGTGTGTGTGGTGTTGGGATCGGAATCAGTCTCCCACATGCAATGTGATCTACCACCCCCCGCCAGGACCTTCTGATTTCTTTTTGCTGCATGACTGTATTTTCTATTTTCATTTTCTTGTATTTTCCTTTGCCCTTCCCTTTGATATTGCAGTGACTGGGGGTGGTGTTTGTGGTGGTGGGGGAGGGGGGAGTGTCACATACGCACACTTGCTTCTGGTGCTTGCACACTGGCCATGTGCAGATTCAACACTCTGGAGGCACCAGAGGGTCCAGAGAACAGAGCTGCAGAAGTCAGAGCACCTGTGGGGTGCACCGGGAAGAGAACTCACGAGCTCAATGCTTGCGCAGTAGACACTTCTGCAATGGAGCCCTCCCAGAGTCCCTGCAGTGGCTTTAGATAGTGAGAACCAGCCCAGAGAAGGTGAAATCAGACAGTCTTGGGCTGGAGCGATAGCACAGAGGGTAGGGTATCTGCCTTACACACAGCTGACCCAGGTTCGATTCCCAGCATCCCATATGGTCCCCCAAGCACCGCCAGGAGTGATTCCTGAGTGCAGAGCCAGGAGTAACCCCTGTGTATGGCCGGGTGTGACCCAAAAAGAAAGAAAAAGAAATCAGACAGTCTTTAACTTTCCACTTTTTCTCTTTTTTGTTTTGTTTTATTTTTTTGGACCACACTCAGCAGTGCTCAGGGCTTACTCCTGGCTCGGTGCTCAGGGATCACTCCTGGTGGGTTCAGGCGACCATTTGGGATGCTGGGAATAGAACTCGGGGTGGTCACATACAAAGCAAGCACCTTGGCCCCGTCTATGACTTTTTCTGTCTCCTGGCCAGCCCCCCCAATTCTGGACCATTTGGGAATTTGGGAAACAGAATGCCACCTCTAATACTCTCCTTAGGCTTGAACGCTTTACATTTGTGTGTAAAGGTGTCACAAGACTTGGTGACACCTTTCGTGTCCCATCTTTGTGGTATTTCTCACCTCACAACTCTTGCTACCTGTATCAATCCGCATGGCCACCTCTTCATTTGCCCACAGGTGTCCAGTCAGAGAAGAGCAGACTGGGACCACACCAAATGCACGTCTAGCTTTGCACATTCCACTCTTGAGAGAGAAGGTAGAGTTTGTGCAAAGCAGCCCCTCCTGTTTGATAGTGCACCCAGGAGACAGGGTGTGGTGCTCTCCCACTTGGTCTTTCCTCAAGCTCTTACAGGCCTTAGGTTTTACCCTCTTGCTTTTATCATAGACTAAAGCAGCAGTGGCAGATGTGCAGCTGAGTGGGGAGAGCTGTGTATTAGATTACTTCAGAGCTCGTGGCTCTCAGGAGAGGCCTCTCCGAAAGGATTTGCAGAGTAACCTGTACTGTGAGACTTCTACATTGTGAATTGCCAATTAATTACCTTTTGACTTGAAACTACTGTTACCTGCTGTGTTCTGAATGTCTTGGAACAGTGGTGTAGCTCGAATATTCTACTAAATTCGATTCAAGGAGTCATTCAGTTTAGTATTTCTCTATGTAGACAGGTGACCAGTGAGTGCAGAGATTCTCGGTATCCCACAGAAGAAATAACGGCACAAGGCACATGTTCGTAAGGTTAAGACACCAGACATAGATCAGAGACACCCTGTGGACCTGTGGGCTGGGCCCTGCTGTCCTGATGTTAAAGCACAGGGCCTGACTCAGAGACAGCCCAGGGAAAGCATACGCACGCACGCACACACGTACGCACGCACACGGACACGCACACGGACACACACACACCTTCCTGTGCATAATTCGTTCCTAAAATAAAGGACCTCTGGGAGGACAGATGAGCGCAGGAGCAGATTAGTGAGTGCAAATTAACACGCAGGCTCTTCATAAACGGTTTCCAAAGGTCTCGTTCAGGAATGTGTTTTCCCAAGGAAATGATGTTATCAGGGCAAAAGCTTATTTACCCATCATGTGTCTGAAGTTGTAATAACAACACTAAGCCATGTTGTGTACCTTGTTTCCATGGAAAAACTCCTTCAGCGTTTCCCCTCAAAGGGCTTAGGACACATTCCCCTAGTGCCAGGCAAGCAGAGACCCTGGGCTAGGACTCAGGGAATCTTGGGCAGAGCTTGGCGTCTGAGGGAGAGAGGTCGGTGAGCAAGAGAGGGCACTGGGCTGGGAGCCCTGGGGTGAGGAGCGGGAGAAGGCCCAGTGGGCTGGGTGGCACGGGAGGCCCCCAGGAGGTGGCGGCTCCTGTTCAGAGAATCCCTCCATCGCCTGGCCCGGGCCCCGGGCCACTCACCCTCAGCCCACTGCTTGGTGCTGACCATTCTCCAGACCTGAACGTCTGATCTTCCTACTCCCCATTTCATGCCCCTGGTCACACCTGGGCCTCCGCTTGTGCTGAACCCCTTCCCTCACTGTGACAGGCTTCACTGGGCAGCGCCTCCTTAGGCCTGACCCAGTCTCCGCCCTGGAGAGCTCTGTGTTGTTTCCTGACCCTCTGGTCCTATTGGCACCCTCCCTGCCCCAGTGCTGGGTCCCTTCATCCCTGAGACGCTCTGGCCTGTTTTCTGTTCTCTTTTCAGTGTTTTTTTTTGGGGGGGGGCGGGGGGGGGAGAGACAGGTGGATGGTGGAACTACCTCACCCGGTAGTTCTCAGAAGGTCACTCTGTTGGTGCTCAGGGAACCATATGAGATGCCGGGAACCAAAGCCAGGTCAACCATGTGCAGAGCAAGCACCCTACCCATTGCACTATCTTTCCGGCCCCTCTTCTCTACTCTTGGATAAAATTGACTTCTGATTCCTGGGCCCACTTGAAATGGATTTTCCCCAGAAACGCCATCTGCGGCCGCATCCTGATGCTTTCTCTTTAGCGTGTACTTCACCTTTGGTATCCTGGATGGGACTTGCCTCGGGCCTTCCTCCCCACTCCTGCCGAATCCAGGCCCACTCTGTACTCGGCTTCCAAGCTGGGAAGCTGTCCTGCTGCTGCGGCTTTGCTCCAGGACCCTGTGGTCCCAGGGTCAGAGCCCAGGGCGCACACAGGAAGGGCTTGTGCCCTCCCCCGAGACCCCCCTCTTGATAGGTTGATAGGTTCTTTTGGTATGGGGAGGGTAGGCCTCCCAAGTGGTTCTCCAGGGATCCAGGGGCTCCTTGCTACAGTACTCAGCTAACCGGGCCATCATGCAGTGCTTGGCTTAATGCGGTGCTGCTCAGCCCCTGCAGTGCTTGGAGACCCCAAGGCTGTACCCGCAGTGCTCGAGAGGTGTGTGGTGCCTGGGATGGAACACAGCACGTATCCTAACCCTCACCCTGCACTTTCTTCCCGACCCTGGTATTTTTGAATGAGAATGAAAAAATGGGACAATAGTACTGGAAAAGGTTAGATTCAATGTTGCTGAACAAATAAGCAAAGAATTGAGCATATGGACTACATTATCTTCATTTTTGTTTTGTTTTAGGGCCATTCCCAACTATGCTCAGGGCTCATGAATTACTCCTGGTGGGCTCGGGGATTGAACCTGGGTTGGCCGCATGCAAGATGTATCCCCTTACCCTCTGTACTACCACTTTTGCCCCCAGGTGGACTGCTTGAAACCTCCCAGGTTTAAAAAAAAAATCACATGCCAGGGAGCTGGAACAATAACCCAGTAGGCAGGGCATTTGTCTTGCATGTGACTGACCTGAATTCAGTCTCCAGTACCCCATATGGTCCACTAAGCCCCCACAGGAGTGATCCCTGAGATCAGAGCCAGGATTGAACCCTGAGCATCACTGGGTGTGGCCCCCCAACAAGAACAAAACAATTTTTCACATCTCAGTGAAAAATCAAGGTAGAGGGGCCACACAAGCATGTTTGTGAGGACAGTGGGTCATATTACTTCAAAAACCACTGATCAGGGCTGAGGTCTGCGTGCAGGCTTTGCACATGGTGGCCTGGGTTCAGTCCCTGGCACTGCAGGATTCCCCCGGCTCCCCCACACGCCAAGCTTGGAGTAGCATTCAGGCACTGCCAGACGTGGCCCCCAAGACATTCACGAAATCCCTAACATGGGAGGTTGTAGCGTCTCTGGATTCAGCAGTGAGGAAAGCAGAATTGTCTTATTCTTCAGGGCCAACATTTTACCAAGGACAACAGGCCGGGGTTTATTTTGGTCTGGGGGCTGCACCCAGTGATGTGATGCTCGGAGTCTGTTCCCGGCTCCCTGCTCAGAAGGTACCCCCAGCCCAGGGCTCGAGGAATGGCATATTGACAGGGATCAAACCCAGAACACCTGCATGCAGAGCTCGTGCTCCAGGTGGTCACAGTATCTCCGCCCCCCCACCCACCCCCTGTGATAGCTCTGGAAGCCCATTTCCCAGCTGCAGTCTTGGTCAGCGCAGTGAGAGCACTGCACTGCAGAGCCGACTACATCGAGCCTCATGCCACTCCCGCACACCTCGGAAGTGTGACTGGGGAGACTGCCCCAAGGATCCAGCATCTTCGGTCCTGTCTCTTGCCCGCTGTGGCTCCAAGGGCCTCTAAGACGCCAGCACTAGCAAGGCTCCGTGTGCTGGATCATTCCTCTGCGCTCTCTGTGCTCAGCTCCCGGTGAGATCCCACTGGACCCCACAACCCTCAGGGTCACTGATGTCTTGGTGGTGTCGGATACCTGTTTTTTTTTGTGGTTTTTTTTTTTGATGGACTATTAGTACTTTATTTATTTATTTAAAATATTGGAGCCCTGAACTAATTTAAGTCCTTTTCTATTTGTTTTTTGTTTGTTTTTAATTTTTATTAGTGAAACACCATGAGGTACAGTTGTAGACTTACCAATTTTTGTGCCTGGGTTTCAATTATACAATGATCGAGTACCCATCCCTCCACCAGTGCCCATTCTCCACCACCATGGGTCCCAGTATCCCTCCCACACCCCATCCCCCATTCCACCCTGCCTCTGAGGCAGGGCATTCCCTTTACAAAATGTTTTCTTAAAAGCAAATTATAATACTACAGGAAGTGGCATAAGAGCCCATCACTGCTGCTTCTCCTATATTTGCTCCCTCCAGACTTGCCCAAGTGACAGAGGATTCATGCAACACGTCACACACAGCTCTCTGTTACTGCTTTTACCTGTGCTGTGGAGAGCTTCCCTGGATGAAAGTGTGAGCCCATTTTACCTTTCCAAGATTGGTTTTCTAAAATCTAACTTGTCCTTCCTGGGTCTCTGCCATCACCCCGGGAGTGCAGGATTGGCAATGAGAGACTCAGTCCTGAAGTTGTTGCCAGCCAAAGGCTGCACACCCAAAAGAAGAAGGAGATGGTCGCAGGAGTCGGAGGCACGTAGCAGTCGGCTGACTAGGCCAGACCCTTTTCACTGAGTGGGCATCGCACATTTGCAAATCACAGATGGAAAAGGTGCCTCGGAACATGTGAGTGATTTATTCACAAGGTGTGTGTGTGTGTGTGGGGGGGTGTTCTCTAGACTTAAGGTTCAACTTTCATGACTCTCTTTGTCCGAGAATGCTGAGCATGTGTATGGATGGGCACTGTACCCAGTGACTGTGACATTATCGCATGGGTACCAGCCCTTGTTGCTCTTCCTGAACAGTCCAGACCACACAGACCAACTGTAAAGACCAAGACAGCAAGTCTACCAACCAAAACTATGATAATGAATTTTTTTCTCTTCATGTGCGTGCCTTTGCTTCTAGAACACTTCCTGCTTCAGTCATGACCATCTGACGTTCAAAGTGAGTATGTGTTTGTTCAGCCAGGATGTTAGGAATTGTCATATGCCAAGAAAAATGACTTTGAATAGACACTTTTCTCTATTGAACATCACCACTTTTATTCCAATTGCTCAACAGTTGGGAAACTCACTACTCTGGAATGGCGGTTTGGGAAAGAATCAAATCAGAACTATTTTTTATGGTCAGTCTTTCTCAGGGCAGTTAAACTCTGAAAAATAACATTTCCTTCCTTTCCTAATGCAGCGGTGGTATCTGAAGTTAGAAAACAGTGAAAAAGTAATTATCAGGCTGGGAGCACAGTTCACAGGGCTGAGCTGATGCTTTGCAAAGGAAGCCCGGTGCTTGGTGCTCAGCACTGCATAGACCCTGAGCTCAGTGGCAGGGCCCAAACGCCACCTCTCGTACAGATGCAGTGACACTTCATTTTAAAAGAGTAAAGATTAACCTCTCGTGCAAAAGCCAAAATATTTTTTAATTAATTTATTTATTGAACCACCGTGAGAAAAGTTACTACGCTTTCAGGTTTAAGTCTCGGTCATACAATGATCAAACACCCATCCCTTCACCAGTAAATATTTTCCACCACCAAGAACCCTGAAATACCCCCCATTCCACCTCTCCTGATGCCTGTGAGGCAAATGATTTCCACTTACAACTCTCTACTTTGATTACATTCATTAGTTTGACAAAAGATGCACCATTATTATTTGGAATTTCCCCCCAACAATCAGACCTGCTGAAAAGACATTGTGAAATAATTTGTTTTTGTTTGCTGGTTATGAAGACCATATGATCTTACACGGCCTTGATTGCAATTTTGGATTTCTGACATTTTGAATTTCGGATTTCGGATATTTTTTACTAATTAAGTCTGGAGGGATCTCTGTCAAAAGCCGTATAGTTACAAGATTGGCTTGCGTGCCTCTGGGTCCACGGCCGTGCCAGAGAGCCACTCGTGGAGGGCAACTGTCGGCCTCAGTGGGGGCAGGAAGGACGTGCTGGTTCCACTTGTGAGTGGCAGACCTGGGTTCGATCCCCTAAACCCCATATAGTCTTCCAAGCACCAACATGAGTAATTCCTGAGTGCAGAGTCAAGAGTAAACTTGGAGCACTTCTGAGTGTGGCCAAAAATCAAACAAAAATCAAAGCTGTTTGCCTACAGCTTTCTTTGCCCATATTTTCCTATATATTTATTTCCTTCCAAATTTATATTCTTTGTTTAACATCATTTAGCTTATTTACAAATAGATAGTAACTAAAATAATGATTATAACATATGCCTACAAATTTCTTGGACATTGAGAAAAAATACTGGAAAGGGGTTTACCAATTTAAATTGTGATGGAAACAGAACAACTGAACATCATGGTGTGTTTAAATGTAGGGAATGAATATACTTGAAAGTTACCATTGTAGTTTGAGGTATATTTATATAAACTAATTTGGAGATAAGTCAAAAGTCTGAATTTGGATCCTACACTAAATACAATTTTGGGTTTTTTTAATTGGAAAACTGGCTGCATGCCTTTGGAAGACATTAAACATCTCTATATTTCAGTCTTCGTATTAATGCAGCGAGAAGATTTCTTAGCTGTTTCCAAGAACTCTTCAGCCACTAAAATTCTATTTTTCTGAGATCTACTCCAATTTTTCCCTTCAGTCTCATCTCTGACTTTCTCACATATTTAACAAGAGAGACAATTTTCTCAAGTGAGCTCTAAATGATTCTTAAAGAGAAATCAATTTTTTTTTTAACTTCTCAAGTCCTGGTTGGTAGAGACCTTTACCTCTCAACAATAGCTAATTGTTACAACCACTAGACAAAGCATTGCCTCTTTTGTGGATGTATCTGTGTCCGCAGGTTTAGACAACAAATAATCCATTTTGTTGAGGTCATCTTAGTACTGAATAATGACTGACTCCAAGAGAATATGTCCTGTTAGAAGACAGGAGAAAATGTTGGGTAATCTTTTGTTAAAACCTTTGTGAAACCAAATGCCTAGTGAACAATTTGTCAGTGTGGGGGGTGGGGGGATGGGGAATGGACCACTTTGTGACTTGGACGTTTAACACAGCATGGTGGGGAGACAGACATGCAAATAAGTAAAGTATGTACTATTCAGAGTACAGGCCAGATCGTGGGAAAGAAGAGTGGTGATTTGCCAAGGAAAGTGGAGTTAGAAAAAGCAGTAGAGAATGTTTAAATAGGTGTTATAAAAACGAAGCTGAAGAAAGTGATTTCACATGACTCATTTATGATCATATGACTCACTTCATATGTGATCTTATTTTACTTATTTATGGTGGGCGGCGGGGGAGCAGGTACATGTACGGCTGTGTCAGGGCTTCCTCTTGGCTCTGCATTCAGAGATTCCCCCTGATGGGGCCCAGCAGACTTTATGTGCTACCTGAGATTGGAGAAACGTTCAGCTGAGGACAAAACGCAAACGTCTTAACTTCCTTTATTATCTCTCTGGCAACGTTTGTGATTCTAACTATATAAGTTTTGAACTATTGAAGAGAGATGCAGAAATAGATGCTATTAACAGCAATTAAGGATTAAAGGTGATGGGGTCAGAACACTAGTACTGCCGGTAGCGTGTTTGCCTTGCATGTGGCTGACCCTGGTTTGATTCCCTGTACTCTAGATGGGTCCTCAAGGCCACCAGGAGCCATCTCTGAGCGAAGACCCAGGAGGAAGCCCTCAGGACCATTGTATGTGGCCTCAAAACAAAACAAAAATAGCATGTTAAATGTGATTTTCTGAGTTTTGAAAATGCTGCAAGCCTTATAAATCAAACTCATCATATAGGTATTTAAATGTGTAATCACGAAACTAAGAAACCCCCTGGCTCTCTTTGGCTGCTGCATTCAGTGGTCTCGGGCTTCTCTCCTACCAGGGACAGCTGATGCCATGGGTGGAAAAAGAAGGAAATGAAGGCCAAGCCCATTGATTGGTCAGTTGCTATTTATTCCATTCTCCCCACACCACACCTGTTCCAGTCCTTCTGAGCTCCCCATTCTAGTCTCACACTGCCCTTCACTCCCGTCTCCTCCTGTCTCTCCCACGTCTTTATGTCCCCGCCAAGAAAAACTCTTGCCATGCAGTCTATGATGGCAATATAATCATAGTTAAGGTATTGTTTATATAGTTTGTTAATGAGATAGTTACACTTGAAGTCAAATATCTTAGCCTCAGTATAATGCCTCTTTCACATTGTTTTAAAAATGCTTAGGTTTATATTTAAACTTAGAAAGGAGGTAAGGTAAAAATATGTGTATTTGCACATATATAATTAAAACTGCAGTGCTACATGAAATGGCTAAAACTTGAACAAGACTGTGCCCTGAACACCTTAAGGATGAACCAGCATGACCTGTTCTCTCATCCCTCTCATAGGCTGCATCTAAGAAATGAGAATTTATTATCCATTAAAGACTTCATTCTGGTGTTTAGTTAAAAAAATGTTTAGGGAATTAATGAATCAATCGTGTATAAGTCAGTGGCTTCTGGAACTTTAACCACACTATTCTGATTAAATAAGAAGTCTACATCCTTTCAAAAGTTAATTTTCTGGTTACTTAATTTCAACAAAGCAAGGAATAAAGCAAAGAGATTAACAGATGTTGTTCATGTGAACAACCAGGTATTTCACGTACAACTGATTTTTAGTTGTATGTAGACATATTTGATATCAATCATACATGCCAATCTTTACCTGGAAATATCAATCTGCTGGCAATGTCTAAGAGACTAAGCCAGTTATTTCAAGACAACTTTCCTACCAAGTTGAGTAGGCTCTCAACAAAGCTATTCCAAGCTCTGTGAAACATCACTTATGACAAACCAAATTTTAAATCATCATGAAATTAGAAAATTTTAAAAGGAAAATTTTAAATCATCATGAAATTAGAAGACTGTAGAAATAGGTCAAGTGGTAGTGCATATACTTAGCATGTGTGAGGCCCTGGATTCTGTCCTCAGCACCAAATGGTACCATTGAGTACAGCCACATGTACCTCTGGGGCACAGGTCACCCCCAGGAAGAGCATCACTGGGTTTGGCTCATATCTGTCACTGTCACCGTCCTCCCGTTGTTCATCAATTTGCTAGAGCAGGCCCAGTAACCTCTCCATCGTGAGACTTGTTGTTACTGTGTTTGGCATATCGAATACGTCACGGGTAGCTT
>JAOXYA010017622.1:0-13645 GCA_028565675.1 Sorex palustris | reverse complement strand
AGAACGACCACCAACTGGGAACTCTTTGGTACTATTGCGGCAACATGGGAAGATGCCATTGTTGACAACATTGACGAAGAATACGATTGACTGGTTCAGCACCTCCATGAATGTGCAAGGAACGCCAAGAGAGAGATAGCCACAAAAAAAGCCTGTCTCAAAAACTCTTGATCTTATTCGCCAACGTGGTTTGGTGCATGCCTCAGGCAACTGTAAGTGAATGTCCGAGCTCTCAAAGCAGTGCAGAGGTATGATAAAGGAAGACCTCAAAGAGAGAAGAGCAGGCACTGTGGTGAAGGGAGAAAGGGATGGATGGCTTAGTGGGCATCCCGCCCGCACAGAACAAAGAAACACAGTAAAGGGAGTTGAGACCTAGAGAGCCTCAGAAGGTCCAGCACATGGGCATGGTGAGTCCCTCACAGCCCCATACCCAAGGAAGGCAGGACACCCACGCAGTGCCTGTCTGAACAGCAGCTATGGCAACAGGACAGGCAGGACACCAACCCAGGGCCTGTCCCCGAGCAGCCACATCCCAGGGTGGGGCGAGATCAGCAGCTCACTGTCCTCACTTTGACCAGTTCAGCCTTGGAGTCCTTCTCCAATGTCTTGGGCAGCTTCTCTAGATGATTCGCGGTGAACTAAGAAGAGGCAGCAGATGAGGCTGCAGGGTCACCCGCCCAGCCTCCCCAGCACCGAGCAGATGTGGTGGCACTGTTAGGGCCAACGCTGGCCAAGAAGGGTTTTCTATGGCGTCTGACCTTTCCCAGACACCTGTTCAGAACCCTCCCACGGGAAAAGGCCACCTAGTGACCACCTGGGATGCTGGTGAGACACTAGGAGGGGATCTGCACTGGGCTATGGGTCCTAGGGGGTGCTTGGATACCTGTTTCCTCTCCAGTAGCTGCCCCCAAAGGTGGGAGGAGCACTCCAGGGGCAATCCCCCCCACACACACACACTAGGGTGGTGCTCTGAGCTGCCAATAAGTTGTTCTGTGATTTTAATCTTTTGGTTTTGGGGTCACAGTCAGCTGTGCTCAGGGATTCATCCTGGCAGGCTTGGGGGACCATATAGGATGCTGGGGATCAAACCTGGGTTGGCCACCTGCAAAGTAAAGGCCCTACCTGCTGGAATATCACTCTAATCTTATTTTTTAGAGGCCTCACTGTCAGTGCTCGAGGCCGAGCTTACTCAGCAACCCCTGGCCACCACAGCAGGCCTGACAGAGGCCCCTTGGTCCAGAAGGGGCGTGACGAATACCAGGCTGTCCCTTCCAGTGACATGTATGTTCTCCCCACAGCTGAGTGACCACTGGAGCTCAGCAGACAAGGAAAGCCTGGCAGGCAGCAGAGACCTGATAGCACCATGCCCTCTGGCAGCAGCAGGGCTGGGTAGGGCCAGCTGGGGGGACATACCTCCAGCTGGGCCACGTGGTCTGCAAAGAAAGAGAAGGTGAGAGTCAGGAAGCGTGATTTCAGTTGGATGTCTGAGCAGAAGCTCTGATAGAGACTCTCAGAGCTGCAGCTGCTGCCCTCCGGGGAGGCCCTTCACTCCTTTGCTGGGCCAGGCAGATTCACTCTGGCTCCCAGGAACCGCCGTGTTCTTGAAGCCCACTTCTCACAGGCCTGTTATCGTCCTTGATCAGGGGTCTCAGGCAGCTAACGACTCAGAGACGCGCTTGCCCAAGGCACTTCCGGGACTGCCCCTTCCAGCCAGGCAGCTCTTGGGATTGGATGGCACAGAGGCGTCGCCATGGAGACGCGTCTGTGAGTCTGTGATGGAGCAAGCGCAAGGACCGGCCAGTGGGGCCCCCTGGACTACCGCAGTGCGTGGCCAGCCTCAGTTTGTTCCCCTGAAGAGCAGAGGCCTGTCCACTCGTGTCCAGATCGGGCCCATATTCCCGACCCAGGAGCCCCATCGCTATGGCTGCCGTGGAATCCCCACCATCGAGAAAAGGCCGTGCCCACGGAGTGCCCCTGGGGACCGGGTCCTGGCAGCACACGAAGCCGTAGGTGACCAAGAGCTAGCTTGCTCATGGAGGCTGGGGGTCCTGTCCACTGTCCAAGCACCAGGCCGGCCATGGCCTTAGGAGCAACAGGGAGTTGGCGTCCCTGGAACCAGTTGGAGATAGGACCCCCGTGTCAGGGCCAAGGCACCGGGGGAGGGGGGGGCTGAGTCCACAGCAGGCGAGCAAGCAGTCTGTGAGGGCTGTTACCCACGCAGAGCTGTAGAGGCCTGTTAGGAGGAGGGTGAGGGGCAAGCCCAGACCCTCAGCACACAGGCTCCAAGCTGCCTGGAGAAGGGAGTGCGTGTTGAGCAGTGCCCAGGGCACTCACCACCTTGGCCTCCTGTGTGACTGGTGATGGGCACCGTTTCCTCAGCTCCTGGCGGGCCAAGGTGTACCCTGTGCTCTTTATTGGCAAGCACCGTTTAAGTATTAAACATACAACTGACTTGCAATCCACTGCTCTTTTTGTGTGTTTCGGTTTGGGGGCTACCTGTGCGGGTGCTCAGGGCTTACTTCTGGCTCTCTCAGGGATCACGCTTGGTGGGGCTTGGGGTCCATATGTGGAGCCACTGCAAATCAGGAACCCTACTCAGTGGATTATCGCATCATTACCGCAATCAATTACTTCTGGTTAGTATCTCATGACAGTTTGCTGAGGCCATGTTGAGTCTCGTATTTACTGTGTCCACACCACCAAGACCCATGGAGGCTGTACTCGTGATGTGTCCATGGAAGTATAACCAATCTCCGCATCCGAACTTGCACAAGCCTCCTCCCCGACCAGCCCTGAATATCTTCATCAAAAAAGTCACATCACGTTTCCAAGCCTGACCAGTCATATGAAGTTCCAGGAAAGGTGTCTTGCAAACAAGGCTGTATCATAGCTGCGAGCATCTAGGAAACCTGAGTGATCTGGGTTTCGGGTCAGCATGTCCCAGTGAATCTGCTTTCTGTTAGATTCACTGTGCTTTGGTTGGATGAAAGTTCAACAAATACCTTATTGAGTTACTGCGTAGGCTTGCATCTATGCTGATGTGGAATATATGGGAAGTGGAATGTAAAGATTTACAAGGTGGTCTAATTTACTTCATCAGGAACTTTGTGTATGATTATGCTACAAAATATGTATTCTAAGGTGTTTTATCTTCTGTATTTTGATCTTCTGTACTCTGATGTATGCTGGATTTTTCATGATTAATCTAATCAAAAGGGGTTACAAAGCCAGTCAGCGCTAAATGGTCTAAGCATTAGCCCTCCGCTTCCCAATATTCCATACGCCTCACTAATCTCTGCACCCCCGACCGATCACTTGATCGAAAACCTACAACCTCGGCTCTGACGCCATGAAGGAACTCCAAGCAACCACTCACAGCCCCCCCGAAGAGGAGCCCATCGCCCTTGAACAGCTGGCGGCCTCCTGAAGGACCTACTATGGCCACTCAGCTGTGCCCTGTTTCCACCGCCCAGCAGAAACCCTGCAGCCTCTCTCATGCCCCTCCTGCTCAGCCTGTGTTGGCTGTGATCTGCAGGGCTTCCCTCACCCCTCACCAGGGACACACAGTGGAACCACAATCCAGACCCCCTCAAGTCTGCATCAGTGTGTGGTCAGCCTGGCCCTGGAGGGGCCCCCAAGACCCAGTGGGCAGCCGGGGCTAACACCAGACACAAGCACACCTAGTCCTGCAGCACAGGAAGGAGCCCAGGCTCTTGAGGAGGGCCTTCCTGGGAATATGGAGGAGGGTCTTTACACACAAGTCCTGGCTCCGCTTCCTCTTTCAACATACACATATATGCCAGCACTCATGTATTCACACATGCACACCCAATGCTCAACCCATGCACACCTGTATTCATATGTAAATGAACAATACAGTGCATGTACACATGTGCCCACACACATACTCCCTACACACATATATTCACATGCACATGATTCCAACATTCACGCACTCAGCCCCACCTCAGTCTGACTCCACGGGTGTACTTATGAGCACATCACATATGCACAAGTTTTTACAGGATAGCTGCACACATGCACCCACTAGTGCACATACATATCACCCCACTCACACATCTGCACATGCACACAGCTTCCACATGCATGCATACACACACACGTGCAGTCTCACACTAGTTCCCGTATGAGAGAGCCAACAGCGATGGAGATGAGACTCTTGGCTCATACACAAGCCAGCCTAACCCTCCTGAGGGTCGGGATCCGCATGAGCCCCTCAGGGAGAGTCGCCTTTGGCATTTCTGTTGTGTTTTTTTGTTTGGGTGCCACACCCAGCAGTGCTAGAGGGTCCATTTGACTCTACACTCAGGATGGAATTCCTGGCAGTGCTTTGGGAACAAAAGGGGTTCTAGGGGACATAGAGCAGGTCAGCCAAGTGCAAGGCAAAAACCCTCCCACTATACAATCGCTCTGGCCGGCCATCTCCGTCTTTTCCAAGCCTCCTTGGGTGGCTGGTAGGGCCCCCCAGTGTGCTATGCTGGTGGCGCCTCTGACTTTATGACTGGGCTTCCTTGAGACTGACATGGGTCTGAACGGACTGCCATGCATACGCAGGTCATGCAGGGGAGGGTCCCGGCGTCGACACACATGTGCGCACATACACAGTTTGTACTTCTTGGGTCTTGTTAGGGGCACAGACTGTAAGTGAGGAAGCAGATGTACCAGGGTGACCCAGAAGCGGTGCCCAAGGGCAGGGTGCAGGAAGGGTCTTCAAGTGAGTGTCCTGGAACAGGCCTGGTGAGTACACAGGTGAACACAGCGGCAGAGCTGCCACCAGACCCCAGTCTGTAGCACGGAGGGTCACAGTTCCGGGGACAGGAGCTGTGCCAGAGAACTTGGAAACCCATTTGAATGCTCCTAGGATTTGGATTGCAGCTTGAAGGTGGCTCTACCCTCACACCCCAGTCACACCGACACCCTGACCCAAGGCACCAAACGGAAGACAGGCAGGTCGTCAGGAACAATCTGTTTACTGCTCCTGACACGGGAATTACAGAGACATCAGAAGTAGTCGCAGAGACAGGTGCCCACTCTGGGAACAGAGCAGGGCTCCAGGCTGGCAGGTGGGCACAGAGCAGCGAGGCCACGGTCAGCAGGAAGGCAGGGGCGACCGCCCTCCTCCCCTCCAGGTGGACGGCAGCCTAGTTCCTCCTGCAGGATACCACAGAGACCCTCAGGGAAAGGCCAGACCGAGGTCACCCAAGTCACGTGCTGGACAAACCTCAAACAGCCACTCTCACCCAACCCCACACAGAGGTACAGTGTGGATGAACACCATGTGAGCAGCCTGCAGGACCCCCTCCGCCCCCGCAGCTGCCCCTGTCCTTGGGCCTACCTCACAGCTAGTCCTGCCCAATGCCCTTGGGGCTCTCTCCCATGATTGAGGGAATGTTGGACAGCTGGCTCAGATGGTCGCAGTTCTCCTCACTTTTGATCTTCTCAGCTATCTCCTGAAGGAACTTGTCCACTTGCTCCTGGTCCGTGGTCAGGGTGGGGGCCGAGATCAGTGCATCTTCCATTGCCTGTGCAAGCCATAAGCTGAGCCGCTGTGCCAGGCCCGGGGATCCTGGCCCTTCGAAGTGTGCAGTGGACATACCCACATGTGCGTATCCAGGTCCTGTGCCAGCTGTTCAAGCCTGTCCATCAACGCAGGGACCTTTTCCTGGTCATTGGCACCCACGTCTGTCTTCAGTTGTCTGGTCAACTGTTGCATATTGCGGGATACCCGCAAAGAATATCAGTGATGCCCAGCCGGCTGGGTTTCCCCAGGCAGGGACAACCTTCACAGATCGGGAAGCCGTCCTGAACCAGCAGGAACACCACACTCCAGCCAAAGGGCCCCACTGACCCTGCGAGGGGCACTTACCTTCCGCACAATCTGATCTGTGTGCACTTGGTATATTCTAATTGTCGCCCGGGATGCCAAACGGTTCAATTTCGACCATCTGTTCTTTATGGGGATGGCATTCTCGGCATATGATCGCGCAGACTCGCCGTTCTCCTCCTTCAGAGCCTGGGACAGGGAGCGGCAGTGGGGAAGGCAGCCAAGGTCCTGGTCAGTGAGACCTGGCTTCTCCTGGGTGCTGTCTGCTAGTGAGAGCCCAGCTGCCCTCCCACCAACTCCATGCTTACAAACACGTCTAGCCCAAGCCTGCACCCAGAGCCCAGGCCACAAGGAATCAGACAGGAAATCTGGGTGGGCTCAAAAAGGCACAGTGCTTCAGCTCTGGTTTTTGTCTGTTTTGTTTCCTGGGCCATACCAGGCAGTGCTCAAAGAGGACTCCTGGTGGCGACTGGAAGACCACATCAGTCAGGAGGAACCCAGGTCCGCTGCCCAAAGGCAAGCGCCCGCCCCTGTCCTATTCTCTGTCTCTAGCTTCTTGGTAGTCTCATCACTCCACAGAGCCACACCTGGAACCTAGTGTACGAGCTCTACCCACAGCATTTGAAGATGCCCAGGGTTACCCTGGAGCCTCCTGGTCCGTTCCATCCCCTCTTGGAGCTGAGGCATCAGCCAAGTGACCACTGCCTGGAGCATCCATCTCTGGCCTCCACCCAGAGGGGCCCCTCAGGCACTGTGGTGATGGGAGGAAAGGAATGGAGGGCTTAGTGGGCATCCTGCCGGCACAGAACAAAGAAACAGGATGGGAGCTGAGCCCTGGAGAGCCTTGGAAGGCCCAGCACATGGGTGGGTCACTCTCCCGGAGCCACAGCCCCAGGGAATGTGGGGCACCCATTCAGGGACTGTCTTAACAGCAGCCACGCCCCAGGATGAGCAGGACACCAACCCAGTGCATGTCTCCCAGCAGGCACATCCCGGGGCGGGGGGGGGGGGTGAGGCAGCGGCTCACCTGCTTCACTTTGGCCTCTTCGGCCTCGAAGTCCTTCTGTGCCTTCTCGGCCTCCTCCTTTAGCTTCTCTATGGCACGCTAAGAAGAGGCAGCAGATGAGGCGTGCAGAGCCACCCGCCCTGCCTCCCTAGCCCCTAGCTGATGCGGTGGCACTGTCAGGTCCACGCAGCTGGCCAAGAAGGGTTTTCTATGGCGTCTGACCTTTCCCAGACACCTGTTCAGAACTCTCCCACAGGAAAAGGCCACCTAGTTACCACCTGGGCTACTGGTGAGACACTTGGAGGGGATCTGCACAGGGAATGGGGTCCCAGGGGTGCTTGGATACCTGTTCCCTCCCTAGCAGCTGCCCCCAAAGGTGGGAGGAGCACTCCAGGGTCAACCCCGCCCCCCACCCACACACCAGGATGGTGCGCTGAGTTGCTAATAAGTTGTTCTGTGATTTTAATCTTTTCGTTTTGGTTTCTGGGTCACACCCAGCCGCACTCAGGGATTCCTCCTGGCATTCTCGAGGAACAATATGACGGGCTGGGGATCAAACCTGGGTTGGCCACCTACAAGGTAAATGCCCTACCTGCTGGGTTATCACTCTAATCTTAATTTTTTTTTTAA
Organism: Sorex palustris; assembly: GCA_028565675.1. Taxonomy (NCBI): domain Eukaryota; kingdom Metazoa; phylum Chordata; class Mammalia; order Eulipotyphla; family Soricidae; genus Sorex; species Sorex palustris. The sequence goes on along the minus strand of JAOXYA010017622.1, from coordinate 6,164 downwards.
TCTTAAATTTCTTAGGGTCCTCTCTGGTAGTGCTCGAGGCCAAGCTCACTCAAGAACCCCTGGCGAGCACTGCAGGCCTGACAGAGGCCCCTTGGTCCAGAAGAGGTGTGGCGAATACTGGGCTGTCCTTTCCAGTGACAAGTATGTTCCCCCCAGAGCTGAGTGACCATTGGGACTCAGCAGACAACCAAAGCCTGGCAGACAGCAGAGGCCTGACAGCACCATCCCCCATGGCACCGGCAGGGCTGGGTAGGGCCAAATGAGGGGACATACGTTCAGCAGGGTCTCGATGCCTGCAAAGAGAGAGAAGGTGAGAGTCAGGAAGCGTGAGTGCAGCTGAATGCCTGAGCAGAACCTCTGAGGACAGGCTCTCAGAGCAGCTGGCACTGCCCTCCGGGAGGCCCTTCCCTCCCTTGCTGGGCCAAGAAGATGCACTCTGGCTCCCAGGAACCGTGGTGTCCTTGAAGCCCACTTCTCACAGGCAAGGGGATGACCGCTGGTCAGCAATTGGGCTATCATGGTCCCACCCAGTGAGCACAACTTTGATCCCATTGAGTATGACTCCGCCTCTCCTAGACTCCCCCTCCTGCCGGCCGACACAGAGCAGAGCACATGTCAGCATCTGCAATGCCCCGAGTTCGACCCCCGGCACCACAGTGGGGCCCCAAAGAACCACTGGTCTGGGTGGGCCATGACCCGCTGGGTGTGGCCCACAGAAAACCAAAGGGACAGGAGCGGCAGGCTCTGCGCTGTAGGTCTGGCCAGAGACCAAGGCTGGGCTCGCTGCTCGTGGAGATGCCCCCAGTGACCCGCCTGCAGGTGGGCACATCCCTGAGGGGCTGCCCCGCTGCCCAGGATGACTGTGGGGAGGGCAATGCGGATGAAGAACATGAGGGCCAGAATGGGAAGCGGAAGCCCCAAGGCAAGGGAGGGGAGGGCAGCGGGCAGGGCAGGGCAGGGGGCACAGGGCAGCTGGCAGGACCGGACACGGGGCAGGGCATCACTGGGTCGCCAGTGCCTGGCTTTCTCGGACGCTGGACAGTCCTGGGCGAGGCCTGGGGCGCGGGTCGGGCGGCGGCTGTTAGTGTCCATGGCCGGAGTGCGGGTTGTGGACAGTCCGGGGTAGCGAGCGGCTGGGAGGCCTGGGGCGGGGGTCGGGCCGTGGTCTTTTATGGTCCATGGTCGGGGGTGTGCGTGCAGCTGGCGGCTCTGAGTCGTGCTTGCTGGCGGCACTTCCGGGACCACCTCTTCTGGCCAGGCGCTCTCGTGATTGGACACCACGGAGGAGTTGCCATGGAGACGCGTCTGTGTGTCTGGGATTGTGGAAGCGCAAGGACAGGCCTATGTGGGCCGGGCCTCCCGCAGAGCCTGGCCAGCCTCAGTGCTGTCCCCATGAAGGGCAGAGGGCCGGCCACGAGTGTCCAGATCGGGCTCCTATTCCCGACACATGAGCCCCAGCACTGTGACTGCCGTGGGCTCCCCACCATCGAGAGAAGGCACTGCCCACGGAGTGTCCCTGGGGACCGTGTCCGGGCAGCACACGAAGCCGGAGGGGGCCAAGAGCGAGCTGGCTCATGAAGGCTGCGGGTCCTGTCCACTGTCTGAGCAGCCGGCCATGGCCTCAGGAGCAACAGGGAGTGGGTACAGTTGGAGATATGACCCCCGTGCAGGAGCCGAGGGACTTGGGTGGCTGAGTCCACAGGGGCGAGCAAGCAGTCCCTGAGGGCTGTTACTGACTCAGAGCTGTAGAGGCCTGTTAGGCAGAGGGTCAGAGGGCAGTCCAGACCCTCAGTTCACAGCCTCCAAGCTGCCTGGGGAAGGGAGTGCGTGTTGAGCAGTGCCCAGGGCCCTCGGGGTCAGACCTTGGCCTCCCGTGTGTCCCTAGCAGATGGTGGGCTAAGGTGCGTGCTCTGCTCTTTATTGACGAGCACCGTTTATTAACACTTGCAATGAACTATTTATTTTGTTGTTGTTTTGGTTTTGGGGCTACCTGTAGGGGTGCTCAGAGCTTTCTTCCTGCTCTCCCGGGGATCACGCCCAGATGGTTTGGGAGTCCATACACGGAAACCACTGCAAAGCAAGAACCTTACCCAGTGGATTTTGCATCAGCCCTGCAATCAACTATCTTTGGTCACGTATCTCATGATAATTTGCTGAGTCCTTGTTGAGTCTTGTATTTATTGTGTCCTGACCACCAAGACCTCTGGTGGCTGGACTGGTGACCTTAACCATGAACACATAACTAATCTCAGTATCTGATCATGAATAAACCTCTGCCCCAACCTGCCCTGAGTATCTTCATCGAAAAAGACATCGAAATGTGTTGGAGCCTGACCAGAGTCATGAGGAAATTCCAGGATCACTGCCACGCAAACAAGGCCATATCATAGGTGCAAGCAGCTAGGAACCCTGAGTGAAATGGGTTGGGGTCAGCATGTCCCAATGCAGACACTGTCTGTTAGATTAACTGTACTTTGACTGGATGAAAGTTCCACAAATACCTTGTTGGGTTATTGTGTAGACTTGCATAGAGGTGGCAAATGGGACGTAAACATTTACAAGGTGGTCTGGTTTACTTCATCGGGAACTTTGTGCGTCATTACCCTACAAATGTGTACTCCAAGGGGTTTTAATCTTCTTTTTTTTTCTTTTTGGGTCACTCCCAGCAATGCACAGGGGTTACTCCTGGCTGTGCACTCAGGACTTACCCCTGGCTTTGCTCAGGGGACCATATGAGATGCTGGGAGTCGAACCTGGGTTGACAACATGCAAAGCAAATGCTCTACTGTGTTATCACTCCAGCCCTGATCTTCTGTATTTTGATCTACTGTACTCTGATGCATGCTGGATGTTTTAATCGTGAACACAATAAAAAGGAGCTGCAAAAGCCAGTCAGCGCTAAATGGCCTGACTGAGCTTTTGCTCTCTGCTTCCCAGATTCCAGAATCCTGGCTTATCTCTGTGCCCCAGACCGATCACTCCATCGAGAACCAAGAACCATGTTTCGATGCAATGAACGAACTCAAAGGGGTCACCCACGAGGCTGCCTCCCACAGACCACCTGGACCACATCAAGATCGTGGCCGGAGCTGGGACTGTGGGCTTTGGTGGGGACTTTGACGGGTTTTCCAGGTAAGCGGTAGGGCTGGCAGGTTGTGGCCTCCCGGTCTGATGCCTTGGGTGAGGGTCCAGGGGCCACAGGTGAGTCCACAACCCCCTTCGGAAGCAGAGCCTGGATTTTTGTCCCATCCCAGGCTGCCCTTGGGCCTTGAGGATGTTTCCAAGTACCCAGACCTGATCACCGAGCTGCTCTGGAGACAGTGGACAGAAGCAGAGGTCCAGGGTGCCCTGGAAGAGAACCTTCCCAGGGTCTTCCTGGATGTAGATCAAGTGAGAACAGCAGCACCCACCCCCCACCCGGCCATCATGGCAGCTGCCCCAACTTCTCCTGGTCCACAGGCAAGCAACCACTCGCAGCCCCCCGAGGAGGAGCCCATCACCCTGGAACAGCTGGAGGCTTCCTGCAGGACCAACTACGGCCACTCAGCTGCACCCTGTTTCCACCGCCCAGCAGGGGCCTTGTGGCCTTTCTCATGCCCCTCCTGCTCAACCTATGTCTGCTGTGATGTGCAGGGCTTCCCTCACCGTTCACCAGGGGCACACCATGGACCCAGAATCGAGACCCTCTCAAGTTTGCAGCAGTGTGTGGTCAGCCTGGCCCTGGAGGGGTCCCCAAGACGCTGCGGGCTGCCAGGGCTAACATCCAGACATAAGCACACCAGTCGGTACCCACGCAGACCATGTCGACGACCCCTAACACAGCTGTTACTCAGCAAGCATTCAGCTAGAAAGAGTTCAAATACTGTCTCTTAGAAACTTGAGTTTACTACAGGTCATTTGCTCGCTAGTTTCTTTTTCCCTTCCATGAGCACGTGGAAATCATCCAGAATGCAAGGGGGTTCAACATACATCATAAATGTTCTACAAAAGGGAAACACAAGGTGATCTCAATGATGCAAAAGGAAGTTCACATCCTTTCAAGATTAAAAATAAGGAAGAGTGAATACAGCGCTCTGTCTTCATATGCAGGAATTCGGCCTCCGCGATTCGTCCTTGTTGTTCGTCTCTTCCTGCTCATAGGGCCTTTCGGAAGGGACATGCTGACCATCGCCCTCTGCAGGAAGGGAACTGGCCACCAGACCTAAAGCCAGCTGCAGGGGGTCGTCTCCTGCTGAGCTGGCCTGGTCTTCCCGTGCTGACTCCACAGCCCTTCTGGAAGCCCTTTCTCCTTGGAAGCTTGAGACGGGGGAATTCAGTTTTGAATCTTGCCCGATTTTCTAAGCTATTGTACACAAACAAGGCAGAGCCTGCAGAAGTACACCCGCCGCATGCAGTACTAACTACTTAATATCTCATTTGATAAGGCAATGCCATCACCCCCCATTTTTTAAAATTCTACAATATGAAACGGCAGTGGTTTATTCTCTAAAACCAATCTCAGGGACTAAGATACAATTACGGTTCAAATCTGACTTTTGGCAATTCTAGAGTAATGGCAGAGAGTTCTGAGTAATTGTTCAATGTCTCAACCATTTGAAAAGCCTCACCAACATGCTAACTGATGTAAATTCAATTAAAGAGCAAGGGAATGCTAGGAAGGTCTCACTTCACAAAGTTCAGTATCACCAAAGGCTCCACTAGGCGTCTAATTAAAAAATTAAAAAATCACAGTTACTTTTATCAAATAGCAACCACTACAAAAAGAACTGCAGAAAACAATGACTTCACAAAAACACACTAAGAACTTTGATAACTGTATGCAGGAACCATCAACATTTTAGTGTTTAATATTTAATAGCACAACCGACCAAGGTCCAAGGTGTGACGTTAGCACGGGGAACGGAGGGGGACAATTCATTCTATAAACGAACAAGACAGCACGTGGAAGGGCCTCGGAACAGCAGCCCGGCTGGCTGACACCGTGAGCCGCCAGAGCCAGGTGTTCTCTGGGCTCAAGAAAACGGTGCTCCCGGTTTCCACGTCACTTAGCAACCTGCTGAAAAAGAAAATGCCATCAACATGTTCTGTATTTGATGAAGACAAAGAATGAGAGATGAACTTATCAAAAAAGTTCGAGATGCCTCTAATTTCTCCGCCCAACAATCTAGCAAAATAGCGAGTGATTTAGTTGGAAAGTCTCACTGAAAGGCCTGAACCCATTTCCCTTTCCTGACGGTAATGTGCCCTGACTTACACGTCAATGACGAAATTCTCACAGGAGTTTGCCTTCACCTGAGGTGGGCTGGGCTGGGCGGCGGCTGGGTGCCTGAGTCCCCTCTAGGAGCCCAGCCCGAGGCCAGACCAGGGCCAGAAGCCCAGTCTAGGGTGAAGACAATGGCCAGCTGGGCTTGTTCGCCCCCAAACGCTCTGATCGTCCTGTCTTCCAAGTGGCCTGAGCTTCCGCTGGCAGATCCCTGGGCCCAGGCAGGCCTGTCCACCCAATACGGGATCCTGGTTACCTTCCTATCTGGTGCTTGCCACTCAAGTTACCTAAACAGTCTTAGCAGACTGAGTCTTCCCAGGGAATTACGATGCTAGAAATGAGATGCTGCAAGAATAGATTTCCTTTCCAGAGAGGGGACGGCCACGACTGGGCACCGTGAGTCTGGCAGTGCTCAGGGCTCCCTCCTGCCAAGAACAGCCGCGAAGGTGGCAAGGTGGGCCTGAGCTAGCCAAAACAGGCCAGGGGGCTGGGGAAGTGCCCAGGGCTTCCTCGAGCGCTGCGGGGGCGGGCTGCTGGAAGGGGGGTCCCCGCCTGCCACCCCTCCCTCACCTTCAGCTCTTCTGCGTGGCCGGTAGCTTGTTCTCCCCCTCCAGCTCCTCCACCCCGGCCTGGGTCATGAGGTCCGCGATGTTCTTCTCCAGGTCGTCGATGCGATTGCTCATCTCGTCAAGTGGGCTGGTTAAGGGCCACTCACGCCAGGCCGGGGTGCCCCCGGGCACCCACAGTCACGCGGCCACCTCCGGTGTGGGGCCCGGTCCAGCCCCCCCACACACACCTGACACCCAGTAAGGAACCCCATCCCCCAGTAGACAGCCCTGCCACACGGGGGAGCTGGACCCCCGGGAATGGGCAGTACTGGAGTCTGGGGGAGCCCAAAGGG
>JAOXYA010017605.1:0-13646 GCA_028565675.1 Sorex palustris | reverse complement strand
TGCCTCCCAATCTCACTGATGGATTTCAACCTTCGGAGCCACTGTGGCCTCCTTCTTCTGTGCTCCCCCCCCCCACACTCCCCCCCTTGGCCTCCAGTCCCATGGCTTTCCTTGTTTATTTGTTTTGGCTATTCTCAGCAGTGCTCGGGGAACCCTCTGTGGTGCTGGGGTTTGAACCCAGGTTGACTGCATGCAAGGCAAGCGCCCTCCCTGCTGTGTGCTCCTGCCCCTGCCTTTTCCTGGTTGATGGCATCTGACCGATTGAAAAGCTCAAGCTTCACGAACTCCAGTAGTGCACCTCATCTGACTTAGATGTCTTTTCTCCCCTGGGAGATTTTCTGAAATAGTCAGATTACCTGAATTTACCCAGAAGTGGAGCCGATAGAAATAAAGCCCCCCTCCCTTTTGTTTGAACACTACAGTTTGGTGTATATTTGAGAGAAAGCTATGTTTCTAAACATAGCAGTTGTAGAATTATACTAATAGTTCAGTTTGAACATCCAGTTCTGAATAACATTGTACCCAGCCTGCATTGAGGGCCACTGGCCTGAGCATGACCATATCGCTCGGCATTCAGATTTTTAAACTCTACAAAACTCCATCTCTCTTTTCTTTTATAGCTCCTCTGACAAACTTTTTGGTGGAAAGGGCTTGCATTTCCAGCCATCAGTTCTGGATTTTGGAATTCAGTAAGTATCTTTAAAAAAAAATAATTTTGAATAATTTATTTGTATTACTTATTTCAGAACATCTTTATGTAAAATGTTAAATACTTTTAAAGTGTGTTGACAATATCAAGTGATCTCAGTCCTGGGACGTGTGTGTGTGTGTGTGTGTGTTGTTTTAGCCATTTGTTTAGTCTTTGATAAAATATCTTATAGATACAGTGATTGGAATGAATAAGCCACTATCAGGTCCTTTTTTCCTGAAATAAATCTTGTTGTTTTATAGTGAAAAATTAAATATGGATGGCTTCTGAATTCTTTTTATTTAATTAAAAATTTTAATTGGATCTCCATGAGATACACAGTTACAAAGTTGTTCATGATTCAGTTTGGGTGTCATACAATGTGCCAACACCTGTTCCTTCGCCAGTGCACATTTCCCACCACCAATGTCCCCAGTTTCCCTCCCTCCACCCGCCTCTGAATTCTTGTAGCTAGATTCATGTACATATTCGTGTTGATAGCTGGCTTCCTATTCGGAATTGCAGGAGCAAGGTCACCAGTTGCACGGGTCAGGTTGGTGAGGGCTTTGGAGAGGTCTGTGGGAAGACAGCATGGTTGTCCAGTCCAGCATGGGACAGGTGAAGGAAAGGTGTTGTGGCTGAGGAACTGTCTAGAAACCTGGGAGGAAGCAAGGAGAGTAAGGGAGGAGGAAAGGGAGACAGGAAAAAAGGAAGGGAGGGAGGAAGAAAGGAAATCGGCGAGGAGGGAAGGGAGGGAGGGAGGGAGGGAGGGAGGAGGGACAAAAGGAAGGGAGGAAGGAAGGAATCAGTTGTGTCTGAGTGGGGCCTCTCGACACTGGGTGACTGGGGCAGTTTGATAAGGGGGTGGGCTGTTGGGCCCCCCAAGGCAGTGCTCCAGGGCTGCTCCTGGCTCTACTCAGGGATCCCTTGTGGCTTCATGTGGTGCTGGAGGGTGAGTCTGGGCTGGCCGCGTGCACGCAGGCACCGTAGCCACTGTCCTGTCTCGCCGGCCCTTGGCTGGAGCCGTGAAGGGCTTTGCTCCTGGATGTGGAAGAGGCCAGGTAGCGTGGCCTCCCGAGGCGGAGAGGAGAAGGCTTCTGGGGGTGCCGCGGCCGTGCCTTTTACAGCCTGGAAGGTCACTCCGTGGACTCAGGGACAGATGAGAGAAAAGCCAGGTGGTGGGCGGAGAGTGCTGGCGGGGACCCTGTGGGTGAGTCCAGAGTAGGTTCCAGCCTCTGCTAGGGGTGGCCTTTTGCTGTGCTTACCTCTGTCTCCTCATCGTGAAAGCTGAACGAACGCAGGGCAGAGCTGGAGCCCTAATATTTAGGGGCCTGTGGGGTTTTTATTTTATTTATTTAAAAAATATTTTTGGGGGGTCACATCCGGAGATGCACAGGGTTTACTCCTGGCTCTGCACTCAGGAATTACTCCAGGCGATGCTCGGGGGATCATAGGGGATGCTGGGAATCGAACCTAGGTTGACCGAGTGCATGGCAAACGCCCTACTCGCTGTGCTATTGCTTCAGCCCCATCTTGTGGGGTTTTGGAAAGAAAAGCTGTTTCAGGAGCAAGTGTGGAGGGAGGGTGTCCATCTGGCAAGAGCCGGGAGCCTGGCCTTCCCCTGGCGAACCTCTTCTTTTTGCTGGAGTAAGGACCACTGCCAGTGGCTGATGTTCTTTCTAGGCAGGCCTTCCTGGCTTTTGATAGTGACCCGGTGCTTTGCTGCTGGCGAAAGGTTTCATTGTGCAGAAGAGATGTGAGTACGGGGCCCACTGTGAGGCGCCTCCTGGCTGGCGGGGGTTGAACGGCACAGGGAGGACAGTTAGTGAGAAGAAGAGTTCAGTCTCGGCGGTATGCAGTACCCCCCTCTTCCGGTTTGGAAGTCCCAAATGTGCCCTGCTATTTATTTCTCTTCTAAGTGGAATCCAGGATCTGCTTGTCGGAATCTTTTTTTTTTTTTTTTTCATTTTGCGGTGTCACACCCAGCAAAGCTCAGGAGTTACTTCTGACTTGAACTCAGGAATCACGCCTGGCAGGGTTCTGGAGGACCCTAAGGGATCCTGGGGTTCAAAGATGGGTCAGCAAGCCCACTACCAGCTGTGCTATTTCTCTGGCCCAGGAATCAGTTATTTTTGCTGGAGTTTGGGCAAAAGGAACAAAAACAGCTCAATAAAGAGAAAAAAACAAACTTAGAGAACACTTTTTTTTTTTTTTTGGTGGGGGCGGTGGTATTTACAGTTGGGATACCTGGGTTATTCCTCAGGAATTACTCCTAGTGGTGCTTTGGAGACCACCTGGGCTGCCGGGAATTGAACTCAGGATGGCCACATGCAAGGCAAATGTCCTGCCTGCTATACTACCGCTCTGGCGGGTGCCGGGATTTGAACCAGGCTCACGGCCGCAGCCCTCGGCTGAGCCAGCACCTTCACTGTCTCTTTGGCCCTGCAGCTTTGGCCAGTTTTTCCTTGCGTGTTGCTCTCCGGAGAACCCTATTCTTTTTAAAAATCTTAATGAATCACCGTGAGATAGTTACAAGATTTCATGTCTGGGTTACAATCACACAGTGATCAAACACCCATCCCTCCACCAGTTCCCATTCCCCACGAACCCGGTTCTTGATTCCTCGATTCTGTGGCCCTCGGGAGTCAGCACCGGGCCCCTGGTTTGGTTTTCCGTCCCTCTGGCTGCTTCTCAGGGTTTATTCGGGGGCGTCTGGCTGGCCGGGTTCCTGCCACGCGAGCCGGCCGCAGGAGGCCCAGTTGTTCTTTCCTGCTGTCTTCATAGAGTATCTTCCAGTTGTCACTCGCGAAGGAAATTCCTCTCCTCATACCACTTGTAAAAATAGAACTAAAGAAAGAGAGAGTAAAAATAGCAGCATGGTGACTCGGCTTCAGCGGGAGGCCTGGTGGGGTGCTCCCCTTTCCACTCCCCCCCCCCCCAGCTGGCACTTTGTACTGTTTTATCTCCGACTGTGTTTCTCAGGGATGTGTTTATTTATTGGGGGAGGGGCGGTGCTTGGGGCTTATTCCTGGCGCTGTGCTGCTCAGGGCTCACTCCTGAGTATGTGGTGATGGGACTAGAACCCGGGTCAGCCACTGCCCACTGTCCTGTGACTCCAGCCCCTTCGAAGGCGGTTAGAGAGTTTGTTTGTTTGGTTCTTTGCTTTTTTGGGTCATGCCCAGCAATGTTTGGGTGTGTGTGGGGGTGTTACTCCTGGGGGACCATATGGGATCCAGAGATCAAACCTGGGAGAGCCTTGAGGGAATGATCTGTTTCCTGCTGGATTCAGAGTGGGGAAAAGTCATTTTAATTAAAATGTAGGGGCCTCCCGCCCCTCCCCCCTCACATCCCCTTTTCCTCCCTCCCACGCCCCCGCCCCCGCCCCATACACACACCAGCCCAGCCAGGAGTCATTTCTGAGCACTGCTGCGTGGGACCCACTCCACCTTGTTACTCCCTAAAAATAAAAAAATCACAGGAATTTCTTCTGAGCTTAGAAGAGGATGTGTTTCAAGGCTGCACTAATGAGAACCGCATTTGTGTCTGCCACCGAGAGTGTAAAACCAGAGAAGTGACTTGGTGAGAAGGTCATTCCCTCTGAGTGCCCCAGAAATGTCAGAGCTGTGTGTCAGTGTGTATCTGTGTGTGTGTGTGTGTGTGTGTGTGTGTGTGTGTGTGTGTGTGTGTACACATACCAGAGCTACTGAAATCTGTGGTTTCCATGGATTTAGAACCTCTTCCTGCCAGACCATGCTGTGGATCAGCTTCATTCTCAGCGGCCTTGTCCTCAGTTTCCCTTTCCTATGCCTTAGTAAAGTCTCTGCAAATTGAAATCCACTCGCTCCCCCCAAAAAAGCTTTCTGAAAGCAGACCTTAGGCAGTTTCCCCCTGAATACTGTCTGTGGCCAACATATACCAACTTCTGTGGGTTACAGCGTAGGAGGTCTAAGGGGTGTTACTAGGATCAGCTTGTATCTTACAAAAGAAAATAGGTGGTGGGGGTGGGGAGTAAGGGTAGCTTCCCAGGCTTTTCCCAGGCCCCAGGGACAACGCCCATCTCAATATTTTGCCGACCAGGGCCAGATGGTTCACTGATGATGTGATGCTTCTGGGGGCCATTCCTAGTGCTCTCCTGGCAGTGCTCAGAGAACCAGGTGGTGCTGAGGAGCCACCTGGGGCCTCGCACATACATAGCTTGTGTCCCTGGCCGCTGTTCACAATCTCCTGACCCCCCCCCCAGTTTATTTTATCATTGAGCATTGATATTTTATTTACATTTGAAAATTTAAGCGTTGATATAGGAAGTCACTCCTTGCTTTCGATGTTGCAGTACAATCCCACCAGCAGTGTGACCCTCCCTTCACCAGTGCTACTTCCCACTCCTCCACCACCACTTCCAAGCCTGCCCACTTACCAAATACAAAATAATTTTCTTTATATACCTCACAGTTGGGCTGGAGCGATAGCACAGCGGTAGGGTGTTTGCCTTGTGCACAGCCGGCCCGCTGAGCTGGGTTCGACTCCTCCGCCCCTCTCGGAAAGGCTGGCAAGCTCCCTGTGATGTATTCAATATGCCGCACACAGTAACAACAAATCTCATGATAGAGACATTACTGGGCCTGCTCGAGCAAATCGATTAACAATGGGAGGACAGTGCAGTGCTACCTCACAGTGGTGTTAGTGAAATCTTTGTCTGAGGATTCACCAAGCTGTTGAGTGCTAGTTGAGCCTTCGGTGCTAGATTTTGCTCACTGAGCTAAGTGGGCGTCTATGCAACTTTTCTCATCAAACTTGCGGTATTGCTACTGGGCTGGCAATTTGGGGATACCACGTGGCTGCATGTGCGGCCTCATGCTCCAGCATGGGGGGAAGTTGATTCAGCTTGGTGTGTTCACCGTCAGTCCTGGAGCTGGGCCTTGTATATGCGGGAGGAGGTTGGATGTGGGTGGGACGCTGAGCCTCTCAGCCTGCCCCCGTCCCAAGAAGGCACCAGAGATCTGAGCCCAGAAACTGCATTACCTGGAACCATTCAGGGTAATGAGATTCATCCTGGGGATTAATTTTATTTTTTATTATGTGTTTATTTTTATTTGTTTGGGGGCCACACCTGGCTGGGCTCCAGGCTTACTCATAGCTCTGTGCTTAGGAATCACTTCTCGCAGGGCTCAGGGGACCAAATAGAGAGCCGGGAATCAAACCTGGGTTGGCCACGTGCAAGGCAAGCACGCTATCTGCTGCTCTGTCTCTGTCTCTCTGGCCTCAAGGAGGCATTTTTTTTTTTCGGGGGGCGGGGGAGGGCAGCCACTCTCGCAGAGCTTGGCCAACCTGGACCAGCAGTGCTGGGAAGCAGGGGCGCTCTGTGCTGGGTATCACACTTGGGGCCTTGCTCGGGCCAGGACCACATTCTGCTGCTTAAGCTGCTGTTCCCCAGCACCCGGAGGAAGATGCTTTTTCTTCGCAGCAACATCCTTCATTGTGGTTTTTTTTAACTTTGTCATTAACAGCCACAGTTTTCTGGGCGACAAGCACAGGTGTCTGTTTAACGTCTCGCTCTACATAGAACCACTTAACACTTGGCTCTTTCTCCTTGTTTCCTCCCTAGGTTCCTGGGACAGCCCGCAGCCAAGGTTCTCCACGCGTACAACCCGAGCCGGGAGAGCGAGGTGGTGGTGAACTCCGTGTTCACGGCTGCTCGGCATTTCCACGTGCCTCCCGTGCACTGCCGGGTGCGTGCCGTCCCCTCGGAAACTGCGCGTGGCGGCCGGCCAGGGCTTCTCGCCGCTGCAGCCTGAAGATTTGACTTTCTGCTTTCTGTCGCCCCTTCTCCCCACTCTCCAAACACTTCCTTCTGTGTGTTTGTGTTCACATTCATTTTTTCCCCCCAGTGCCTCACATTCATAGTTTGGGTGGTCCTAGACCACTACTTGGAGCAAAAGGAAAGGTCCCAGTTAGTAACCCAGCGTGGGTGAAACTTCATGGGCTTTTTTGGTTTGGTTTTGTTTTGGGTCTTTGTGCAAAGTATTTATGCAGAAGCATTAAGAGCTGACACAGATTTATAGTGTTGATCTCTTCACCACTGATAAGAGGCACTTACTGATAAAGTTGGGACCCTCCCTAGTCAAAAAGAAACAGCATATGGGATGCTGGGAATCAGACCCCGGGTCAAGATGTGGAAGGTGAACGCCCTACCCACTGTGCTATCACTCCAGCCCCAACCCTGGGCTGCCTTTTACTCGTGGGCTTTATTATTTTGCTTTCCTATGTCTATAGGATGCACTTTTTAAAAAATACTGAGATTCCTGTGATGTGCTGAGGAAAAAATAATGGGATTGAAGAAGTGTGTTGTAAGAGTAAGCTGAATCTTTTCTTTCTTTCTTTCTTTATTTCTTTTTCTTTCTTTTTCTTTTTCTTTTTCTTTTTCTTTTCTTTCTTTTCGTTCCCACCCAGGTAATCACAGTCCCTACTTTTGTATAAGCATGTATCAGTTTCAGCATGTAATTGGTTTTTCACTAGTGATAGCTGGAATGTAGTCTATAAACTTATTACTGCAAAGGGTTGGAGCATAAGTCTTTTTGTCTTGCACACGACCTGTCTCAGTTCACTGCCCTGCACCTCTTAAGAGTTAGTCTGGAGCCCTAACCAAGAGCACAGAGCCAAGGCTTAACCCTGAGCACCTCTGAGAACCAGAAAGGATGGGTGGGAGGACCTCTGTTTCATTGTTTTTTTTGTTTGTTTGTTTCTTCCTTTTTTTTTCTTTTCTTTTTGGGTCACACCCGGCATTGCACAGAAGTTACCCATGGCTCCGGGGACCATATGGGATGCTGGGTATCAAACCCAGGACAGCAGCGTGCAAGGCAAACGCCCCACCCGCTGCACTACTGCTCTGGCCCCTCTCACAACCCTTGAGGAGCCTGAGCTTGAAACGTTAGAGGCGAGCATTTGCTCCCATGGGCAGGGAGGAAGCGGCGGAAAGAGCTAGGTGCGAGGCCTGAGTCCCATCAGAGTGAGGGACAGGACCGCGTGTGTCAGTCCCAGTAGCTCCCGAGACACCACTGTAGAGTGTTGGGTGTTGTGCCACTTGGAAGATCTCGGGGCTCCTGGTCTGCTCAGAGGTGCGGGATGCTCAGGTGCCTGTTAATCGTGGGCATCCTCCATGGGGAAGTCTCAGCACGGCGACAGGCTTGCTCCATGCTGATGGGGTATTTTCCTTCCAGGTCATTCCGGCTCTGGGAAAGACTTCCTTCCGGATTATTTTCTTGCCTACCGAAGAGGGAAGCCTTGAAAGCTCCTTATTTATTAATACCTCCTCCTATGGAGTCCTGTCCTATCACGTGAGTACTACTGCCTGGGGTGGACTGCCGGCGGTGGACTTAACTAGCCAAGGAGGTTGGTGGGGATTCAGTCCGTGGCACGGCCACACAGGCACGCGCTCACATATGCAGCTACACACTGGCCACATGCACAGTGCACATACCTGAGTTTGGACACACACAAATGAGCACACACCTGGACACCCACCCATACTCATCTGCTAAAGGACTTTGAACACACACACACACACACACACACACACACACACGGGTTTGGCAAGTTTAGCAACATTTTAAAAGTCTAACAAAGACTAGAGGCATTGCTCCCTGGTTTATGCCACTGAGTCAGGGTGTTGGCACCACCCTTGATGGTCTGCAGTGCAAAGTGCCAGCTCCCTATGGGCCTAGGGGCGATGATGGGCACCCCCGTGTTCTCCTGTAGCACAAAAAGCGGGCATCGGAACGCCTGACCCTCTTGCCAGGCCGCCTTTTCTCCGTGTGGGTGCAGGGATATTCTGGTCAGGGCCTGCACATCGTGTGTTGGGGCATGAGGGCCGGGGAGCAGAAGAAATCTTTCTGTTGTGCTTCGCCGTTGGGAATTGTTCTTCGGTGCGCCTGGAATGCCACTACTTTAACTGGAAGGTGGCATGAGTATTTAAGGACCTTTTGCCATCGGGTTGAGAGTGGAGCAACTCCTGGCAGTGCTCAGGGCTTACTCTTGACTCTGTGCTCCGGCTGTATGCAGGATAAGCCCCTTCCTTACTGTACTGTTTCCCTTCATTCTTTTCTATTTATTTTTTTGGCTTTTTGGTTCACACCCAGCAGCGATGATACTCAGGGGTTCCTCTTGACTCTGCACTCAGAAATTACTCCTGGTGGTGCTCGGGGTTACCATACGTGATGCTGGGGATTGAACTTGGGTCAGCCACATGGAGGGCAAACGCTCTCCCTGCCCTACCTACTGTACCATGGCCCCGGGCCCCCATCCTTAAGTTCTTATTGGGCCACTTTAGGCACGGCATCAGACATGGTCCGATTGGAAAGATTTGCCGCAGTGAAGACTCTTAGGCTTGAATACAGCAGTGCTTTAATTGCTTTGGGGGTTTTATTGGTTTGGTTTTGATAGAAAAGGCTAAAGAATTGGATCTGTCACTCCTTGAAGGGCAGGAATACAGATTCCCTTTAGAAGGCTGATGTGCTGATGTGCGGAGCCCGCCGTGGCCTGACGCTGCCTTTCTTCCTGCAGGTCTCTGGAGTGGGCACTCGCAGAAGCTCTCCAGAAGGGTCTGCCAAGCAGCTGCCGAACGCCTACTTCCTGCTGCCCCAGGTCCAGAGCATTCGGCTCTCGCGGACACAGGTGATGTCAGGGATGTGTGCGCTGGCGGCTACAGGCTAGGGCTTCTGTTCTCTTTCGGCAGAGCCTGTTTAAAACCCTTTTTATGTAGACAGGCTTCGGATTTTACTAGTTTCTGCTTTTTGAGAAAATCCTGATATTTATATATAAGGTTATACATCAAATTGCACTTTATCAGCCCTTAATTATTATTATTATTATTATTATTATTTGGCTTTTTGGGTCACACTGGTGATGCTCAGGGGTTACTCCTGGCTCTTTACTCAGGAATTACTCCTGGCAGTAATTCCTGCCAGTAATTCCTGGCAATAAGCTCGAGGAACCATATGGGATACCGGAGATCGAACCTGGATTGGCTGAGTGCAAGGCAAACACCGTCCCCGCTGTGCTATCGCTCTGGCCCCCTTAATTATTATTTTTAAAATTTTAAAATTATTATTTAAAAAAAACTCCACCCATTGGTGCTTACAGGCTGCTCCCAGCTCTGTGCTTGGACCGGGCGGTGTGGGGCATTAAACCCGAGTCTCTTGCTTGCAAAGCGTGCATGGCAGCCCTTAGAATTTCTGCCCAGCGCCCCCGTAGTTCCTTTTTAATGACTGTCTAATTCATGGGGTTGACATTTTACGTTTTCTCCCTCTTCTTTTTCTTTCTTTGGAATGTTGCCTGTTTCTCAGGGTTCCCTCCTCGATCATTTTCATCATTGACATATTGTTGCTTTGGGGCTTGCTTTGTGTTTTGTAAGGGGAGAAGCTGTCGCAGGCTGTGAATGGCTTACAGAGCTTGTGCAACCAGGTGCTTTTCAGGAAGCGGAATCTCTTGAGTGCTGAATCACTTCCGCAGTAGAGCTGGAGAGACAGATAGTGGAGCGGGTCGGGCGTGTGCCTCGTGTGCCCCAGTCGGGATTTGATACCCAGAACCCAATACGCTACCCCCCAAACTCCCCAGGAATGATCCCTGAAAATCACTGGCTGTGTTCCCAGATCATTTCCAGTGAAAATTTTATTCTGGTTTGTTTTTGTTCTGGGGCCTGGAGTGAGAGCATAGCGTGTAGGGCGTTTGCCTTGCACACAGCCGACTTGGGTTCGATTCCTGCATCCCTCTCGGAGAGCCCAACAAGATACCGAGAGTACTCCTCCCGCACGGCAGAGCCTGGCAAGCTCCCTGTGGCATATTCAATATGTCAAAAACAGTAACAACAAGTCTCAGAATGGAGATGTTACTGGTGCCCGCTTAAGCAAATTGATGAACAACGGGAGGACAGTGCTACAGTGCTTGTTTTGTTTTGGGCTGCAGCCGGCAGTGCTCAGGGCTTACTCCTGGCTCTGCACTCAGTGTTTGCGGGACCATATGGAGTGCCGGAAATCAAATCCAGGCCTACTGCGTGTAAGGCAAGTGTCTTACCCACTGTGCTATCTCGCGGGCCCCAAAGATCTGTTTTTGATGTCAGAATAGGTAATAGCACATTAAATTGGCCTTTTTTGTTTGTTTTTTTTTTGTTTGGGGGCTGCATTCTGCTGTGATCAGGGCTTACTCCTACTCTTGCTCAGGGATCACTCCTGGAAGGACTTATATGGTGCCAGGATTGAATCCATGTTGGCCACATGAAGGCAAGTGCCTCACCCACTGTATTATCACTCCGGCCCCTTAGGCTGGCATTCTTCCTCTTTATTTATTTATTTATTTATTTATTTGTGGTTTTGGAGCCACACCTGCTGATGCTTAGGGATACTTCTGGCTCTGCACTCAGGGATCACTCCTGGTGGTGCTTGGGGGACCATATGGGATGCTGGGGGTCAAACCTGGGTGGACCACATGCAAGGCAAACACCATACCTACTGCTCTGGCCCTTCGGGGTGACTTTTAAATACTTTGTTTTCTTACGTTGGTAGATAATAAATCTTTATATTCTCACAATTTTCAGCAGGTACATGATTTGCAAATATTTTTTTGTCCATTCTCTAGGCTGTCTTTTTATTTGGATGGAATCTTTTGAAGTGGCAAAAGTGATCAGTTTTGATGAAATATTCCGTTTGGCTGTCTTTTCCTTGATTACCGAATAGGCCTTGAGTGTCTCATCTAAAACGATCAGCATTCTCCTTTGGGGCTAGAGAGGCAGTGCAGAGCTTAAGCCTTGCATGTGGCTGACGCCAGTTTGATCCCTGGTGACACCATAAGGTCCCTCGGAGCTCCCAGAGTGATGTCTGAGCACACAGCCAGGTGTAAGCCCTGAGCAGCATTGAGTATGGCCCAAATAGCCCAAAAGAAAAAGAAAGGAAAAAGGAAGAAGAAAGAGCAGGAGGAGGAGGAAGAGGGGGAAGTCGAGGATAAGGAGGAGATGAAAGAAAAGATTGTTGGATTTAATTTTAGTAGAGATCTGCGTTCAGTCTGTTGCACCAGGACGAGGGGTGGGAAAATAATTTTCTTTCTTTTTTTTCTTTTTGTATTTTTTGTTTTTCTTGCTTTTGGGTCATACCCGGCGAGGCACAGGAGTTACTCCTGGCTCATGCACTTAGGAATTGCTCCTGGAGGTGCTCAGGGGACCCTATGGGATGCTGGGAATCGAACCCAGGTTGGCCGCGTGCAAGGCAAACGCCCTGCCTGCTGTGTTATTGCTCCAGCACCCTGAAAAAAATAATTTTCTTTGGAGGGGTTTTGGGCCAAGCTTGAGGTGCTCGCCAGGGAATTGTGCAGTTCGTGGTCAGACTGTGTTAGCACAGGCCAGGCAGCCACCGAGCCACCTGCACTCTCGGGCCCCTTGAAGACAATTTGAGCTCTGTTAAGTCTTTCTGTTCTTGCAGGTCCCTTTGTGGTTTTCTCTTACCCTGCGGCTTGGTCCCTCTCTCAGACTGACCCTGGGGGGTGGGGGTGAGGGCATAGCTCTTTCTCAGCAGTGAGTCAGCTTCGTTAGTGAGCTTCATTTCCTGAGTGTTCCAATAACCCGAGAGGGCCAGGAAGACAACCCACTGTTGTCTGTTCTTGTGATGCAGGAGGCTTTGTCAATGTGTAGACTTTTGGGACTGATGTTTTGTAGGAAATCAGTGTTTAGAGCTCTAGACACATAAACAAAAATCTCAAAGCATAAAAAGGACAATTTTTTCCCCTTTCCCCTCCCCTCCCGTCTCCCCCTATTGTGGTGTGCACCCTGGGATCTCCCGGCTGGTTTCAGCGCTTGCACTTGTGATCGCCAGGGGTCACACTCTCTGACTTGTGGGCATTTTTGCCTCTGTGCTTGCCGGGGCTGCATCCTTTAGTGGTGGTCCCACGTGGCTGAGTTGAGATCCCCAACCGTTGGAGCAGCGGAGGCTGGTGTGGCTTTGTCCTCTCACCACGCCCACCTTTGACCTCCACGGAAGTCCCAGCGCAGGCTGAGTGAGCGTGTTTTTGGGGGGAGATCCAGAGCCATGGCTATGAGGTGGAGTTGGTGGGGGGTGGTGCTTCATTATGGTAATGATATTCATATCCCTTGACTTAGTAATTCATGACCTGAGAAAGAGGAGGACAACTTAAATAGTACTTTGCAGCATTTTAATCACGGCTGAAAGCAATGGAAGCAATTTTCAAGGCTCAGCAGTGGAAAGATGGTCTGATAAATTTGAGTATTTCAACATCTAGACCATTAAGTAAGTTCTTCCAGGCTCCTCTCTGACACTGACGAAATAATGTCTGACAGGTGAATAGCTGGATGCGAGCTACACCAGGTTTCTTCATTTTCCGTTGGTCCTGGGTATATAAATTGAGGAAGAGTAAATAGAGTAAAATAAAGGTTGGAATATAATATGTAGGCATCGTTGTGTCAGGCTCATTAAAAAGAGTTTTTTATTTTTATTTTAAATTGTTTTAGTTTCTTCACATGTAATCGGTTGAGATTTGGGGAGTGTTTCAGCAACTTGTTGGGGTGAACGAGAGTATTTGAAGTGAGCATTGTCCCCAGTCAGCATAAGGGATCCCTGTAGTGGGAACTTGACTCAGATTTAACAACTTAGGTTCTTGTTACTGGGATCCTTGTGATGTTTATTGTTCAAAATGGGATAATGAGGCAGCACTATGAAGCCCAGTGAGAGTTTGTCTGTCTTTTGAGCAGTGCCAGGGATGAAGCCCACGGCCTCACACATGACAAGAGGATGCTGTACCTCAGGGCCCCATTGCCTGTCTCCAGAGAAGCTCTCTGCTGTGACGCACGATCAGGACAGACAGACAGACAGACAGTCCTGCTATGTTCGTGTGTGTGTGTGTGTGTGTGTGTGTGTGTGTGTGTGTGAGAGAGAGAGAGAGAGAGAGAGAGAGAGAGAGAGAG
>JAOXYA010017598.1:0-13646 GCA_028565675.1 Sorex palustris | reverse complement strand
CCCACCAAGTTGGTATCTAAATCCTTGGCTTGCCCAAAATAAAAGTCTCTTTAGGTAAGTTTAGAAAGGCTCCCCTACATTTTAAACACCCACTTCTTAAAAAGGGAATAAAAAATGAATTTGAAGATCCTTATCTTCTTGATCTTTTAATGCTTCTCATCAACAGTGTCTAACAATATATGAGCTTTTCATCTTGAGCATTATTTACAGATCTAATTGCTTAGAGTTGGGGATATTCTTAGAGTCTCGGACTCAAAGTAGCCACATTTTTTTTTGCTTTTTGGGTCATACCGGCAATGTTCAGAGATTGCCCCTGACTCTGTACTCAGGAATTACTCCTGGAATTGCTTGGGAGACCATATGGGATGCAGGGTTGGCCACAAGCAAGGCAAATGCCCTACCTGCTATAATATTGTTCTGGCCCCAAGTATCCAAGTATTAACAGGTATTTCCAGACTTCAGATATGGACAGAATGTCTAGTTCATCAGTGTATCTTAACTATCTTAAAAAGAACTTGGTTGAACTCTGTTTTGGAGGTAGAGTCAGAGGTGCCATTTTCTTATTTTTTTTAATTTTGTGTTGGGACACAACTGGTAGTCGGCAGAAGTTACTTTTGACTCTGCACTCAGAAATCACTCCTGGTGCACTCAGGGGATTGTATAGGGTGCTGGGGATCAAACCCCAGTATGTCATGTGCAAGACAAGTGCCCCACCTGCTCTATGATCTCTCTGGTGCTACCATTTTCTTTTTAAAGGAAAATACAATGTAAATTTATATTTTAATTCTAATATAAATTGGAATTGAAATTGGAACTTCTCAAAAAGTGAGAAGCTATGTCATACTATGGTTTCCGGTGGCACATGTCTGGGCTTTTTTAAATCCTTCCCAGCCTCTTCTATTCCCTATACACTTATCAATAATCTGCTCCACTCTGTGTTTCCTCATTCAACAATATATCTTCTCATTAGGGTGACTTCTCCTTCTTTGATTGCTTTCCCATCAACTTCTCTTTATTCCAAATCAACATATTTTCATTAGCAGTGCAGCTGTTATCATGCTTCATGTGTTTTTGTTGCTTCATTTTGTAAAATCATAAGTCATCATTGTACTTCTAATTACCTTTCTCATTAATTTATTGGTGGCAGTAAGAGCAAATGGAAATGCTCAGATTTGCAGTTGAACTCTTACTTTCTTGGCCTGATGTTTTGTATTTCCTCAGTATCACACTGACATTGATTTCCAGATTTTATTGTGAAAGGAACATTAATTGTAGTCAATTCTCTGCCCTCTTTGAATTAGGATAAAAGTCATATTTCATTCTGTGTAAGAATCAGTATAGAATTCTGTCAAAGATCAGCAAAATTTAAAGGTCATTTTCTCATTGTCAATTATTTTTGGGTTTTGGGTTCATACTCCACAGTACTCCGGGGTTTCTCCTGGCTCTGCACTCAGGGATCAATTTCTGGCTGGTTCAAGAGACCATATGAGTTGCCACTTGCAAGGAAAATGTTCTAGTTCCTCTAATTGCCAATTTTTAAAAAATTTTTATTAGTGAAACACCATGAGGTACAATTGTATACTTACAAATTTTTGTACTTGGGTTTCAGTTATACAATGATCCAGTACCCATCCCTCCACCAGTGCCCATTCTTTATCATTTACAGTTTTTTAAAAATTTGTTAGTGAAACACCATGAGGTACAGTTGAAGATTTACAAATTTTTGTAATTGCCAATTTTTTAAAGACGATTCCTTTTAATTCTTCCTTCTAAAGGAACAAGATTCCTATACACAAGGGGTCGCTTTGCCACCGTGTCTTCAGTGAATGGCTTCTGGGGAGTTGGCCCCGGGCCTCCCCTGTGAGGTCAGCAGATTGTCCCCCTCTCCTCCCCACCTGTCCCTGGCCTCTGCAGGAGCAGATGGTGGGCTCGATTTTGGGACAGTGAAGGTGATGGAGGACGTGAGGCAGCTGCTGCTGCTGAAGAACCGTGGGAAGTACGAGATCATGTTCAGGTAACCTGAGGCAGTGGGGCTGGGGTCCTGCATGCCCGTGTCCACGGAGAACAGGGTCACAGGGGAGAGTGTTTAGAATCCAGGAGGGAGGGCTCGAGCAGAGCTCAGTGGGCTGAGCACACACTTTGCAAGCAGACCCTCCCCCTTCCCCAAGCACTGGGCTAGGAGGATCCAGCGCCCTGAGGACATCTGGGTATGGCCCCAAACCCGCCCAGAATATGATGGGGAGTGTCTGGTTTAGTCTCTCCTGACTTCCAACAAGTAGAGCTCCCACTCCAACTGCTGAAAGAAAGGCCTGAGGTTTTTCACTTTGCTCTCAACTCCACTACTGCAGGGCCACTGAGTGGGCCTGGGCCCCCAGGGCTGGGGAGCTGAGGGAGACTAGGGGAGGGGTGGGAGGAGGAGACACCAGTGAGACCTGGCTGCCCCCTGCTCTCCTGCTCTCCGTTCGGTTCCCCCTGGCCTGTGTGTTGGCCTCTGCCATAGCTTTCCCGGGAAGGGGCTGGAGAAGTAACTCGAAGCAGCCTGCATGCGAGAGCCCTGAGTATGACCCCTGGCATGGCCTGCCCTGCCCAAGTACCACTGAGGAGAACCCCGCCCCCAAGCAATAGATTTATGGGAGTAAGGCATTTTCCGATTTTTCTTTTTGAATTTTAGGATCATAATAGTGTCCCCAACGTGGTCTGGTGGCCTCCAACCCCAACTTGTGCCCCCCCCCTCGATGGACTAGAAATGAGCTGCCCAATGGGGGATTCCTCAGAGGATGTCACGCCGCCTTCCAGGGCCCTCTGAAAGTTTTGCTTCGCCAGAAGGCTGTGACAGTGACAACGGGGCTTGCCCCTGACAGCTTTGGGAGAGATCTGGGGACTTTGACCATTTCAGCTAAAAGGATGCTGGAATGAGAGCCCCCGTCCCCAAACTACATCAGTTAGAGCCGGAAATCGAGATAGATGTCAGTAGGAGCTAAGCAAATCTTGCATGGGGGCACGTCTTTTGCATTCTCAAGGCCTCGAGTGTGGCCCTTGGCACTGCTGAGGAAACTCCTCTGGAAACTGGTCACTTTGGTGCTGGTGGAAGTTTGCTGGCTCTGTTTCAGGTCACAACCATGTTAGTGCTTCTTTATTAGGTTGCAAGAAATGGGGACCCCTTGTCTTGGAAGCGCGAACCTGAAGGTTCACTGAAGGGAGGTAAAGAAGTACTGGCACCCTGCAGGCAGCAGTAGAACCTGGGTCCCCCAGAGCCTGGTGTACCTCTGATTCCCCGCAATAGCACTGACTCTCAGCTCACTTCCTTGCTCCTGGCCCAGGTCACTGCATTCCTGTTTGCTGGCTCCACCTCCTGGCCTCTTGCCTCACCCCCCAAAACCAGGGCCTTTCTTTCCAAGCCCCTCTGCCATATAGCCGCCACCCAACTAACTTGCCTCCCAGACACCTCCTGGTTCAGCATCACTGTCCCCCTCTGCACACAGCCTTTAGCCTCAGATTGGGGGGATGGTGGCGGGGAAGGAAACTGGTCTCACGCTGAAGACTTGAGGCCTGGATGCAGCTGGTGAAGGCAGAGCATGGGCCTTGCGTAACCTGAGCCCATTCTCAGGGATTTTCATAGGATCCTCCTCAAATGCTCTATAGCAGAGTATTGTCCAGAAGTCTTCAAATATCCATAGTTTAGGAATTTCCAGGAAAATTATAGAAAACTAGCAACTCCCCCAGTGCTGCTGAGGGTGACCCAGGTGTCCCCAGAACCCAAGGGCCCAAGCAACATTGCATCTTCATACCCTGAGCCATTGGCCCAGTTGGTCAAGAATCGCCAGTGGAGTCCCAGGACCTTCTGAGCACTGCTTGGGAGCACCTACACACAGACACACACACAGACACACACACGCATGCACACAAACACACATGCACACACACCCCAATTGAAACCTACTTGGTTTAATGCTTAGAAAATATTTATAGATAAACTTAATGTATCAGTACAGATTTCCTGGTCTTAAAAACAGGAAATCTTATTGGGAAAGTGGGAGAGCATGGCAATATATTTTAAAAATATATCAGGCTGAAACGCTAATGCAGCGGGTAAGGCATAGCCAGCCCAAGTTCGATCTCCAGGACGCCATATGACCCCCAGGAGTAACCCCTGAGATCAGAGCCAAAAATTAGCCCTGATCACAATCAGGTGTGGCCCCAAAAACAACAATAAATCAAAGTTACAAAGCTAAAATCATTTGAGATCAGGAGAGATGGCAGGAGCTAAGGTGCTTGCCTCCATATGACTCCCAGCACCTCACAGCCCCCCAAAATCTGCCTGGAGTGACACCAGAGGTGGAGCCAAGTCAGAGAAGACTATTGAGTACCACAGGGTGTGACCCAAAAGCCGAACCCCCAATACTGTTGGTCTGTCCCCAGCACCGGCATCCCTGCCACAGAGCCATGCGTGGTTCATGGCTGTGGCCGTGGGAGGGCTGAGCAGAGACCTGCGTGACTCGTGGCCATGGCTGTGGGAGGGCTGAGCGGAGCCCTGCATGGCTCATGGCTTGTGGATGTGGGAGGGCCGAGCGCACTCTCAGCCTCAAGCATATTCCCCGGCCAAGGAACCACAGCCACAGAGGCCACAGCACAGTGCATACAACCACGCAGCATGTCACCAGGCACTGATGCCTGGAATTCCCCCACTAAGACTGTGGATGCCCAGGAGGGTGCTGTAAACTGACCTGTGCCTCTTGTCTCTCAGCTTTTCTGTGGATCCGGTCGGGGCTCCCACCAACATCAGCTCCATGATCTCCGTGCAGCCCAGGAAGGGCTCACTGACCACTACGGAGAAGCCCATGAATGTCCATGTGTACTTCCGCGCCAGAAAAGAAGTGCGGATTGATCATCAGCCAATTCTTCGCTGTCAGGTGGGGCCTGTACCCTGAGTGGGGGGAGCCAGTGTCTGAGGAAGCACCAGGGTGTAGCCCCACAGAGCAGGCCTCAGAAGCTGGATGGGAGGTGCGCGCCAGAGACTGAGAAAGCCGAGTTTACTCCCCAGCCACCAAGAGTCTGGGAGAGTGACAACAAGCAGGAGGCCACGATGATGTGTGTGCATGTCGGTACTAGCGTTGTTGATGCAACACAGGAAAGTGCAACCGTGACCTTGGCTGGGTGGCAGGGAGGGGAACAGGAAACGACATGGATGGCCGTGGGCAGTGCTGGTGGCCAACAGCTGCCCCACGCTCCTTTTCTCTCCAGATCATTGAGCCCGGCATGGCGGAGGGCGGGGAGGTCATCGCCAGCATCCCCATTAAGTTCTCTGTGAATGCTGTCTACTCCAAGTACGTCATCAACCCCTCCAACATCATCAACTTTGGGGCGCTGATCTGCGGCACCCGCAAGAGCAGCTCCTTCACCATAGAGAACCAAGGGGTGACCGACTTCAAGTTTGTCCTGTTCAGGATGACCGGAGAGCTTCCCATTTACCAGAAGAAAGGGTAAGCCCGACATTGGCTCCGCTCACACTGCGCCCTGGCTCACGGAGGCTATCTGGTTTTCGAGGAGCTTTCCCAGGCCCCGTGTCCTGGCCAGGTCACTCGGGCTGAGACATGACTCACCTGAGGTCATGCGGGGAATTTTTCCACTCTGGGCCCACATCTTTTGGCTGAAGATCTCCCACATTTCCTAATGGCTGTCAAATATATGAGAAACTTTAGCTTCTCAGGGGCCAGACGACTTACAACTAAGTCCTTATCCTCTCGCTTTGGGGTGTCAGGGAATATATATAACTGCAAGTGATAGTACAGTGGGGAGGGCTTTTGCCTTGCACGCACTGACCCAAGTTCCATCCCCAGCACCCCATGTGATCCCCAAGCCCCTCAAGAGTGATCCCTGGGTACAGAGCCAGAAGTAAGCCCTGGGCGCTGCCATGTGTTGCCCCCAAAAACTTAAAACACAGAACATGCCTCTCAACATGAAGCCTTTCCAGGGTACTGGACTCCAGACTAAATTATTGAGTCCACCTGCTGTAAGTGAGGGCAAGCAGTAGCCCAAACCTGCTGCTGTTTCAATGGAAAACGTCTTTCAAAACATCCTGCTTCTCAGTGTGGTGGAGACGAGAGAATTTGACCCAATGGCAGTTTCAAGTTTTGAAAAGAGATGGGGTAAAAGATCCGAGGCCTCCGAATCCTATTCCGGGGAATTCAAGTAAGCACTCCAAAATCATCATCTCCTTGGGGTGCTTCTCAGCATCCCTGAGCATCAGTCGAACGAGCGCTGCCCATGACACCCGCAGACCTCACGGCACCGCCCCAACGTGGGTTTCCCCACTCCTAGCAGAAAGGACCATCAGTTGAGAGCTTCTCTTGCCTCCGTAGAACCAGCCACTTGCGGAACCCGAGGTCTCGGGAGAGCGACAGCTTTCACAAGGGCGCCTCCCTCAAGGCTTCCAAGTTCTCTGAGTCACTCCCCAGGGAGGTGAACTTCCCAACCCAGGTGAGCACGCCTTTCCTTTGTTCCCCACAGGCCAGGGGTCCATTCCCAGCACCCCATGCGTGATCCCCAAGCATTGGCGGGTATAGCCCTGGGAGCCCCCTCACCCCAGCACCCGCCCCTAGGATAGCAAGTTCCAGCTGCGCAGCTGAGCAACATGAAATCCTCCAGCCCCTGCATGGAACCACGGCGGGGGCCGGGACGATAGCACAGTGGGGAGAGCACTTGCCTTGCCTTGATCCCAGCATCCCGAGCACTGCCAGCAGCAATTCCTGAGTGCAAAGCCAGGAGTAAGCCCTGCGCATCTCTGGGTGTGGCCCTCAAATGAAAAATTAACAAAATAAAGAATGACTGGTGGAGTCCCCAAGCCTCCTAAGCACTCGAGGGGCCTGGCCCCCTGGAAAAATGAAGAAAACCCTGCCACTTGGGCTAACAACTTAGTGGACCTCAAAGGCTTTAGACGGAGTAACTTAAGTCAGAGGAAAACAATGTCGGTTGGATGTTGCTGAGGTGCCCAGAGGAACAGAGGAGTAAAGAGCACACCCCCCACGGAAGGCTGCTGGTCCACATGGTCCATACTCCAGCATGGTGCGAGTAACCTGTTGGGGGGGGGATGCTCAGGGGGAGCTTCATGCCTGTCACCTGGGTGTTGCTTGTGGGAGCCGACAGGGAGCACTGAGCGCCAGTGCTCATGTGTCGGCATCACCCACCCCTGGACTTGCACAGCGCCCCCCACTCTGCCTCCGGGACCCCCAGTGAGTGGAGCAGTGCCCTCCCCCGAGCTTCCTGCCATTTGGGAACCAGTGCCAGGCCAGATGCACTGCCCAGAGCTTTCTGTTCTCCTGGTAAGACTCCAGGGACTGCTGGGCAAGACCTGTGTTAGGGACAAACAAGGCTCCAGAAGTCACTTCGCCAGGGCCAGCGTGGCTGAACCTGGCAGGGCTGCGACTCAGACCTGCGGCCATCCGCTGCTCCTTTCTGTGGCTGGGACCTGGGTCGTGTCCCCTTACCCCTCCTCCCATGCAGTCAGGCCATGTGCAGGGAGCAGCTGAGAGGACCAGAGCAGGGGGCCGTGGACTCTCACCCACCTGCCACTACCCCCACAGGCTCGTTTCACCCACGGCATGTTCACCGTGTACCCCGGGTTTGGGGCCATCGTAGCGGGAGGATCACAGGTCATCACCGTGGACTGCCTGGCTGACCCCATCGGGAAGAGTGAGGAGTATGTCGGGATCGATATCTCTGATCGGGACCCGAGAGACCAGCCTGGTGGCATTCCCTACATGCTGCTGGCTGAAGCCTGTCTGCCAGGTATGGTATGAGCAGGGATGACCCAAGCCTTCTGCTGAGTATGTATGCCCTCTTCCCTCTGACTATGCCCTCTTCCCTCTGACTAGGCACCTCTTCCCTATGACTGGATGCCTTTCCCCTCTGACTGGGGTCTTCCCCCTACTGGGCTCCTGTCCAGCAGGTGTTTCTGGGCTATCCCGGGGAGCCTGAGCTCTTTTCTAGAATACTCAGCCGCGCCCTCCCCATGCCCCCCATGTAACGACTCCCCAATCAGGCTCCTGGGGAGAAAGTGCATTGGGACTCCTGGTCTCCCGGCACTGGCTCGGGATCTTCAAATGAACAGCACTACCCCTGGGTTCCCCAAGATCGCCGACAGCCCAGAGAGAGGGACCCTGGCCAGCCTTGCTGAGCCCACTCCAGAGCCTGGGCTGATCCTCCCAGTTGGTGGGCCCTCAGCAGCAACGTCTGGAGAAAGAGTCAAAGGATAACAAGGCGTCCCGTGACCCACACACACACATACCTCCTCTCTGCCACCCGCCCTCCAGCCTTCGTGACTGACGACTACAGGCTGATATTCGAGGAGCACCAGGTGTGCCAGAGCGCCAGCCTGAGCAACACCCTTCAGACCACGGAGAGCAGCGGCGTGTTTGTGGAGGATGAGAACCGCTTCCTCTTCAGCAGTGTGCTCGTGGGCCACCAGGCCAAGGCACGCTTCAAGATCATCAACCCAGGCAAGATCGCCTGCGACGTCAGCGTCAATGTCAAGCCCGTGTCCTCCAAGGTGAGGAGCCAGGGTGGCCAGGCCTTCGGGTCTGCTGGAAGTTGGGGCACAGAGGGTTGCGGGGTGGTTTCCCTCCTGGCACATGCCAAAGAGTCCCCATCAGACACCTCAGGGGGGACAAGGCCGTGGGCAGCAGCCAGCTGCAACAGGGCGCACGCACACCCATCCTGTCAGGGGACGTGGGAGGACGGTCAGGTTAAATGCAAAGTGAAACATGCACCTTTATTTCGATCTAGCTGTGCCTATTTGCCGAAATCATCTCATTTCCCCCTCCCAAGTCTGTCCCCTCAGACTCATTGTGCTCCCCAGTTTGCACTGAGAGAAACTGAGGTTTCGAAAGGCTGCACGCTTTCCCCCATGGTGCTGGAGCCCAAGTGTGGGGCGAGGGTGGGTGCCAGCTTCATACCCCCCACAGGCCTCCGGGCACACCTCAGCTCCCAGCATCAAACGCCCCTCACGTAGCAAGGGGGGGGGAAGGTTCAGAGCAGTCATACGCTCCACGGAGCCAGGCTCAGCCCAGCCTCACTGCCCTGTTTGTGGGTGGCGCCTCTGCCCCGGTGTCCATCCCGAGAAGGCACTGTGTGTGGCTGGGGATGACAGGAACAGGCCGCGGCCCTGTGTGACCCCAGCCTGAACGGGGCACCATGAGGGTTGCGGGTGCCGCATCAGCGCCTCGGCTTTAGTGCAGTGGGAAGCGGCTGAGTGAATGCCGTCAGGGGTGGGGGGCATCCCTCCAAGACCAGACCCAGGTCCCTGAAGCCCTGAGTCCCCCCAAACACGGTCACTCGGTGGGGCAGCCAAGTGGGCGAGAAGGAGGACAGCAGCGCTCTGGCTGTTGCTGGGGCGGACACCCAGGCGAGAGGGGCAGGGGATGGAGCTGCCAGCAGCCCAGAGAGCCTGAGCGCCTCACGGGCGCCTCACACCCTGTTCACTCCCTAGTCTGGCTCCCAGCTCGGCTCCACATGTGGGGAGAGACAGTATGGCCGAAATCTAGTTTAGTCAAAGATGGCAAGGGCCGCCTAGTCCAGGGCTGACCAGTCCCCCCTCAGAGCAAGGCCTGGCTTTCGGGCTGCTCCTTCCAGGGACGAGGCCACGCGGGCCAGAGAATGTGCCTAGTGCAGAGCTCAGGGACGGGGTATCCCCACCAGGGGCCCTGGCACGAGCCATTGCCCCACCAGCCCCTGTTCCCCTGCTCCAGATCTTTGCTCGCATCACCGACATCTTTGAGGTGGAGCCCAACAAGATCTGTGTGCCCAGTCGCTCGTCCGCCTTTGCCACCGTGTCCTTCACCCCGCAGGCCATGCAGACCTACCAGTGCATCTTTGAAGTGACCGTGGAAGGCCTGTCCAGGTACTGACCCCCCCAAGCACCCCCTCTCGGGGCCACCTGCGCCACCAGCCCCACCCTGGGCTGACCGGCCCCCGTGTGCCTTTCCCCTCAGCAACCTCACTAAGAACCGCAACCTCTCCTTCGACATCGTGGGCGAGGGGACTCTCCCGCGCGTGACCGTGGTGCGGCCAATCCTCCACGACCAGTTCGGGAACCCCCTGCTTCTCTTTAAGAGGCTTCTGATCGGCCGGTCCCAGACGCTGCCCATCCAGCTCAAGAACACGGGCACCATCGAGGCCCAGGTAGGCCCCAGATGGGTCAGGAGCCCCCTGTCCTGCCAGCTCTGCTGGGGTGGGGGTGGGGGACATCCGGCTTTGAGACAAGTCACATGAGAGGTCCAAAGTCACTGATGCATTCTGGACCCCAGCCCCTCACCTGGATAACAAGAGTTGAGCTCAATTTTGCTTTCCTCTTTGCTCTAATCTTTTGGAGGGAGAGGTGAGACCACCCTAGTGGTACCCAGGAGCCCCTCCTGGCGATGCTTGGCCAATGTACTGGGTACCATGTGCGGGTTCTCTGGTGCCAGGGAGCCACTATCCAGTGTGAAAGTACTGGGGCCACCCTCTCCCTGACCCCTCTTAGATCTCCCTCTTAATGAGAAATGAAAAAAAGAATAATAATAAAAGAGGCCCAGGAGCCATCCTTGAGGACAGGACACAGACAGTCTATCTTCCCTTCTGCCAGCTGCACATTGACCTGAGGGACCCACTGGGCATCTACTCCCTCAAGGGGAAGCCCACGACCACCTACAACTACCTCACAGAGGATAACAAGCCCCAGGCCGTAGGTGAGTGGGTGCACTCCAGGTCCCAGACCTAGCCTTCGCTCCCTTAGCCGGACCCTCTCGTGGGTTTGCCACCACGGCACCTCTCCATGCTTCAGTGGCTTTCCCCAGAGTCTTAGTGTTTGTGGGTGACACAACTCACTCTCCATCACATCTTCTGTCTTCTTTGGCAGCTAAGAAAGCTCACACAGCCTCCCTAGTGATTCGTCCTGGAGAGACAGCTGAGTTTGACGTCCTTTTACAGTCCCAGAAGGTTGGGAGAATGACTGGCGAAGTGCATTTGTCTGTGGTCCACAACCAGTATGAGGAGACCATCATCCACCTGGTGGGAGAGGGCTATGAGGATGACATCACCTTGGACAATATTCATGGGCTGGTGACTTCTACCAGCCAGGAGAGTGATATCTCTCTGAACATAGAGGAAATTACCAAGGAAGAACTGGTGGCAGGTGGGAGAAGCAGCAGGGATGGGTGGGTGGGTGGGTGGATGGGTCATGAATGGATAATGGATGGATGGAAGGATGGATGATGGATGGATCATGAATGGGTGATGGGTGGATCATGAATAGGTGATGAATGAATGGATCATGGATGGATGGATGGATGGATGGATGGATGGATGGATGGACGGACGGACCATGGATGGATAATGCATGGACATGGACGGATGGTGGATGGATAAATGAGTGGGCAGATAGATAAGTAGATTCCCCTAGGAATAAAAGCTTACTGTTCAGGGATCCCAAGTTTTTTCAACATCACCACCTAAGGCAAGAGGAGTTACCCAAGGGTGACACTTCTTCCTCAGGAAAGCCTCCCTGGGAGGGGCTGGAAGGACTCCCTGACCTTCTCTTTCCATCCTAGCTGCCATGATAGAGCACATCCAGTTCGGAGACTGTCATGTTGGATATTGCTATACTCTGAGCTTCACTCTCACCAACCACAGCAAAGTGAACGTGATACGGTTCGAATGGCCTGTTTTAATTACAGTTTTTTTCTCCCCACAGGCAAGTGAAAGCTACTCCCTCTTTCTTGGACTCCCTTCACCCTAAAGCAATCTCAATTTGTTGTCCATTTGATCCCAGGAATGTGTGGGGTAAACAGATGGATGTTAGGCTAGGAGAGCCAGGAGCCGGCCCTCACTCATTCCTGGTTCCACGGACCATGAGTCACACCCCTCTGGTCAGGGCACAGAGAACGAGGTCACCAAGATGGCTAGCAGGTTGCTGATGAAGGGGTGGGGGCCCACGGAGCTCTGTGTGGACCAAGACATGCTAGAAGCAAGTCACTTTTGTTAACCATGAATGATTAGATTTCTAAGAACCTCATTTAAGACATTTCATATTTTAGCTGAAGAGCATAGGTGATAGCCCCTCTTTAGAATATCTGCTTTTGGTACCAGGAAACTCCAAGACTGAGCTCCCCAGAATGCTAACACCAGGCTCTTCCCCCAGATCGGCCACCTCCATCCAGGGTGTGCCAAGGACATCATGGTGACCCTGAATGCAGACATACCCATCTCCCTGAAGATGGGGATCAAGTGCAAGCTCTCTAAGATTGTGTTCCAGCTCCCCACAGACCAGGTCCCTGACTGGGATGACCGGATGCACACGGTCAAGTGGGTAGACATGCCCCGCACCGCACCCGGAGTCTTCACCACCAAACGCAAAGTGAGTTCAGGGTCGCCGTTTCCCTCTGCCACAGGAAAAGAAGGAAGTCCCCATTCCACTTGATCTTGGTCCCCAGTGGCACACCCCGATGTCTGGGCCTGCTGCCCGCCCTGTGCCCTGTGACAGCCACCACACGCCTTCTTGGCAGAGCTTTAGCTTCAATATCCTGGGCTTGCCCCTTTCCAGAATGTCCAGAACATCCTCACTGGCTGCTGGCAACTGCCTGTTTCCTTTTCCAGCAGGTGTCCCAGAGTCGGTCAGTTCCAATTGTCCAGGCCCACATGTTCCACACATGCCATCCCCTGCCTTCCTTACTCGGTGTCTTTTAAGGAGCGTAATAAGCAGACATGAGCCCACACCCAGCACAGACCCGGTGGGTGATATGTGTGTTTCTCACACATTCCCTACCCTCCCTCTTAGGAAACTGCTCTTAGGAATCTGATTTGCTCATCCCCTGGACATTTGACTTTTGCTTTTTCTTTGTGGGTGCTTCTAAAGTCATACTGTTTAATTGTAGCTCCTAACTTTTAATTTGTTTTTTTTGGGGGGCCACACCCAGAAATGCTTGGGACTCACTGCTGGACATGCACTCCTGGTGGGCTCAGGGGATCCTGTGGGGTGCCGGGGGTCAAACCTGGGTCGGCCACATCTAAGGCAAGCTCCCTATCTTTTGTACTCTCATGCTGGCCCTTAATAATTTTTTAGAAGATTGTTTGTATGTTATCATCCACATTGTTGCTTCAGGTTATAGTTCACCCACTTCACTGCTACGTAAAATCCCATAATAATGTTTTCATTCTTCTCTGGAAAATTATTTGGAGTGATGCTGCTATGAACAAGGCTCCAGTGAGCATCATCGTTCCTGTCACATGCTGAGTCATAGAATATGTTCACGGTGAACTCGCCAAGATATTGCCCACATGGTTTTAGAAAGTGGCTATACCACCATATACTCCTGCTAGCTGAGATATCTTACCGACTCACGTTTTCTCTTGCTCTGGCATTGTCACACTTCCTGAGTCACATCACTTAAAAGTGTGACCTGACTTCCAGTTCTCTGTTCAAGCTGAATATATCTCTAAAGAATTCTCAGTCCTTCGAATTCTCCCTGACATGAATGTCTTCTGCTTATTTCTCAGTTGTGCTCTTGTCCTTTGTATGAATTGTTTTATTTTTGATAAGTAAAGGTAAAGGTAAAGGCCCTCCCGTTGATCATCGATTTGCTCGAGCGGGACCAGTAACGTCTCCATTGGAGACT
>JAOXYA010017592.1:0-13647 GCA_028565675.1 Sorex palustris | reverse complement strand
TGGAGACGTTACTGGGCCCGCTCGAGCAAATCGACGATCAACGGGAGGGCCTTTACCTTTACCTTTACCTTTACCTTGAATTGATATCTAGGAGAGGAAATGCTGGATTATATGAAGTGGAAATTTTACTTTTATTTTTTTGAGATATCTACAGACTTTTTCCATAGAGATCGGGTCAGTTAACAGTCCCACCAACAGAGAATAATGCTCCTTTTCCACCTTACCACACCAACACCAACAACTGTTCCTCGCTTCTCTCCTACTAGACAGCATAGGTGTGAGGTGACACTGAAGTTTTTGGATTTCCGTTGCCACGTATATTTGTGGATGTCTTATTCAGCTGTGCTCTTATTTTTGATGACAATTTTTTCTCCTTCTTCAGTTCCATGACTTCTTTGTCTATCTTGGATATTAGTCCTTTGTCAGGTTTATGAACTGCAAATATTTTCCACATTAAGTAGGGTGTCTTTATTTTTTTAATAGAAGAACTTACCATCATGTTTTGTGTATGTTTGTATTCAGGAGCCTCAGCAGTCCCTCCATAAAATTCTGATTATCATGCTGAAGAGTGAATGCAAGATACCAAGAATGCAGTACTTCCTCGTGTGGTATGGTGCTGGGAATTGAAACATGCAGGGCATGTTCCTTACCCTTCAGTCAATTGGCTTTAGTTTCAATAATAGCTTCTTTTTTTTATACATTTTAAAGATTTATTTTCTGGGGCTTTTATTAACTTCAGCCATTTGTAATGTTCACAACCATTTCTGTTACTGAAAGCTATTATTTTAAAATTATTTTATTAGATAAATATTAGTTTTTCTATAATCTACAACCATATTTCTAATATCAATTTGTACATTTAAAAAATCTGACATGAATTCACTGTATCGCTGTATCACTGTCATCCCATTGTTCATCCATTTACTCAAGTGGGCACCAGTAATGTCTCCATTTGTCCCAGCCCTGAGAGTTTAGCAGCTTCTCCTTACTCGTCTTTCCTAGCGCTGCTGTATTAGAGGCTCTTTCAGAGTCAGGGAAATGAAACCCATTTTGTTACTGTTTGGGGCATAGCAAATATGCCCAGAATTATAGTCCAGCAAGCAGGGTGTTTGTCTTGCACGTGGCC
The DNA here is from genome assembly GCA_028565675.1 of Sorex palustris. Classification (NCBI taxonomy): domain Eukaryota; kingdom Metazoa; phylum Chordata; class Mammalia; order Eulipotyphla; family Soricidae; genus Sorex; species Sorex palustris. Next base: position 12,521 of record JAOXYA010017592.1, on the reverse strand, counting down.
CAACTGGGTTTGATCCCTGGCACCACACAGGCCTCCACCCACCCAAATACTGCCAGGAGTGATTTGAGCAACACTAGGTATGACCCCAAAAACAAACAAACAAAATATTAGAGGAGAGGGGAGGGCAGGGAAGAGAAAAGAAAAAAATAAAGGAAAGAAAAAAAAGAAAGCCAACTGTGTCTTCTTTAGAAATGAAATACCCAGAGGTTCTCAGGGCTTGGTTTTTGGTCTTCCCTCAGTGTTCACTCCTGGGTGGTTTTCAGGAGTCCAGGGGGGGGTGGCAGGGATCAAACCCTGGCCAGCCACATGCAAGGAAAAGCACTTCCCACTGTATTATTGTTATTGCATTCTCAACTGTGCTCATTGACTGTGTTCATTTTCTTTTGTTAGACAAATGCTTAGCCTAAAAATAGAACTGGGAAGATATGTGCAAACTGAAAGGACAGATGAGACATGAATCAAAGAATCAGTGGAGGCATCAGGGAACGTTAAAAGATCAGTATATTTTAATTTCAAATATGAAAAAAGAATCAAATGACTCAAAACCCAGACTAAATAAAAGATATGCTGGAGAGTTTTGTTTTTCATTCTATTTCTTTCAACTCCAAATTCTGTCCTCAAGGGAAACTCCAGTTTAAATGAATCAATGCCTGGTCTATTCCTCCAGTATTTCTTCTTTGCTAGAAGGAAATAACTGTGCCAACACATTTGCATATTTTCCCACTACCCTTCTCTCAAAAACATTAACATTATATTTGCACTGCTTTACACCTTGCTTTCTGCACTGAAAGATATATCTTAGAAGTCATATTATATCACTAGAGACTTCCTCATTCTATTTTGTGGTTGTGTAATAGAGTCAGCCATAATTTATAATATGTATTATTAATGTACAGATTTGGATTTATTATGTCCTACAAGTAATGCTGTTATAGTTACAAATAGTATTTGCAAACATTATTGCAAATAATCGCATTGTACACATGATTTTTATTTGTGGAAGTACAACTTAAAGGTAAATTACTAGAAATATGACTGCTATGCCAGAGAGAATAAATACATATACAATATTCAGAGATTCTGACAAGCATGCTTTATATCTGGATTAGAACACTTGCTTTCCTACTGGTAACATGCAAAGCTATTTCATAACATCCGCACACTATTTAATTTTGAATTTTGCTTATATTGTACTCGATTATACTTACATGTTTAAGTAAGATTTCATGCTATTTGAAGGCCTATTTCTCTTTCTCGCATATTTTACTTAGTTTTGTTCTTATTTTCAATTCCAAAAGTATTTTGTATAGTGAGATTAATCCCATTTCAAGACACAAGTTACAAGTATCTTCCTTAAGATTATCATTTTGTTTTTAACTTGGCTCATATATTTGTCTGCATATGTAATTCTTTATCTTACTTGTAAACTTTAATAGCTTTTCATATCTCAAATTACAAAAGAATTTATCCCTGTACTCCATTATTTGTTTCTATAAATCAAATCTGTGTGTCACTTGTTTATCTGGAATTTGTTCCCAATTTTATATATTTCATAAATGGATGATTCATTGTCCTAACACCAATGATTTTGGATAACTCTATGTTCTCCAAAACTTTAAATGCTGCTTTTATATTATGCACATTGATTTCCATTTGTTATCAAGGATGTTAGTGGATTTTCTATTGAGTTAATTATTACATATTGTTAGTAATAATACAATCTATATCATACAATTTTTTACTAAAGAAACTTTTCTTATGTTCCAGAATCTGAGGTTAGCTCCCTATTCCCATACTTTTACAAATTTACCTGTATATTTCATAATGGATAGTAGTATATGTTTATTCCAATATGAATGTTAAATAAAAGATTTTTGTCGTTCCAAGATTTCACTGAATGTCTCCTCTAATTATCATTAAATAAAGTGATACATTCTGGATAAGATATAAGATTATAATCTTAAGATCAATACATTGATTTTAAACTCTTTGGGTAAATATCAGATAATTAATTGCTGGCGGGGACAGTTTATTTTTATTTTGTTTTGAAGGCAATGACTATCAACCTTGCATATTAGCTGTATGGTTTTGTCTCACCACAGCAATGAAAAATTTTCTGTTTTTCCACCAGCTATTATTTCTGATTGTCAATTGTTCTCTTCAAAAGTATAACTTTAAACTTCATAGATTTTGCCTCTTATTAGGTGTATAGTGTTTCTATTTATTGTAAATCCCTTGTGTATTGACTCTTTTATTTTTATGCAATGTGCCACTTTCTTTCTTTTACATTTATTATTTTATTTTAGTTGCTCCAACCCCCTAATGTGAGCTGTTGCACAATTTATTTTCTATCCATTTGCTTTCTGGTGCTACTTGCTTGCAGCCTCGAGTATTTCCTTTAGTACTTCATCCAAGGGAGGTCTGTTGGAGAAAATCCCTCTCAGCTGTTAGCCTCTACTAATTGCTGGCTGATTGTTCTAGTGTTTTTGACAATAATTTATCCCAGAGGAATAAATTATTCCACAATCTGATCAAATTACGTTTTAGCACTTGAAAAGGCAGCCTTTGAAGCTAGTATTTTATGCCAGAATTTTATGCTTGTTCTGAGCCCAGAAGTTCAGTTTGTATCTGTCTCTTCTTCATTTCTCCATTAAAGTTCTAGCTGTGATTTTTCTTGTTGCAGCCGTAGAACTGACAACCTCTTCTTAATTGCTGACCATAAATGTCATCATTGTTTTTTACAATGCCTTTAATCTTCGACTTCCTTGTGCTCTGTGCATAAATGGGTTACCCTAATGAAAGCTTTGAGCTTTGAACTTCTTCTTCTGTATTCCGTCCCTTCTTTGGGCAGACCTTGGTGTCACTGTTTTTGAATTGGAAATGGAGATAAATGACAGGTCTCATTTAGAAGTAGGTCACCAAAGTGAGAGGCTGGAGTCTCTGTTCTTCTTGACTTGACTTCCATTGTGAGATTTCTCTCCTGTGAATGTAATGAGAGAGGATAAATGGGAGCCATTTATCTATATACCCTCTCTGGGCTAGAATTCCTTTTCTATAGCCATGTGAAAGGAGTTAATGCCAAACTTCTCAATGGAATCTGTGTGGAAAGAGCTTCCGTGTGCAAAAGCAGCTTGGGAATAGATGAGAAACTCTGGTAATCTACCACTTTGGGGATAAATCGTAATAGTAAAAAGATAGCTAGAAGGATTGAGAGACCATCTTCCATATCTGTACTCAACAGAAGAGTTTCTTTTTTTTTCCGCCCAAATTTTATTTTGTTAAAGCACCATGAATTGCAAAGTTATTCATAGTTGGGTTTTTGACATACAGTGTTTCATTACCAATCCCACCATTAGTCACAATTTCCTATCGCCAGAGTTTGTAGGTTCTCTCAAAGTTTGCATTTAAAAGCAACTTTTAAATCTGGTTAATAAATTTGGGTCTTGCGATTTCAATGTTGCTGACTCTGCAGTTTGGATATTTAGCTCAACACCACCCCTAACGCTGACTATCTTTGACCCCTGCCCCTGTTGTTTCTCATCTATGACTTCTCTCCTTCTCCTTCATTCAGTTTATTTCCTCCTCCTCTCTAAATTCTGGAACCAAGGATGATCTAGGCATTCCCCTTTTAAATCATGAATTTCCTTATCCAGTTACTCTAAATACCACATGTAAGTAATATCCTTTGTCCTTCTTCTTCTGGCTTATTTTATTTAACACAATATCTTCCACTTCTATTTAGGTTGCAAAAAATTGCATGATTGTATCATTCTTTGCAACTGTGTAATATTACAACACATATATACACCAAATATACATGATCCATTGATCTGCTATTGAACATCTCGACTGATTCCAAATCTTAGCTACTGTACAAGTGCTGCAATGAATAGTGGTGTTTACACATCCCTTTGAATGAATTTTTTTCTGTCCTGGGGTAGATACCCCATTGTTTGATCATAGGGGAAGAAAATATTGAAATAGAAAATCTCATCCACTGCTGGTAATAATGTTTCTTGGCTCATCTCCTATAGAAAACACTATGGAGTGTTCTTAGTAAACTTAAAATTGAGCTACTCTATGATCCAGCAATTTCACTTTTGGGTATTTCTGATGCGGCAAGAGTGGGAGGGTGGAGTATCAGGAGAATGGGCTAATTTAAGTGGCCAGTTCAATTCTTGCCCATCAAAAATCTATTGAACCAAAATAAGGAGTGGGATGGTTTGGGGTGGCAGATGGGAGCAGACAAAAGGAAGCCCACGGTCTGCTTTTTCTTTCCCTCAGTACACTTCCACCAGAATCAGGTAAGACTCTCACACCGAGACAAAGAATCAGGCCATGTTCATACACACATATAGACTGCAGGATCACAGGGATCTCGCCCAAGCACGCATGGCCCTGGCCGAGACTTAAGGGAAATAGATGTCAGGGAACTGCTGGAGAACAGACAGGGATATCCAGAAATGGAAACAGAGCACAGGTACCTCTCCTATGGGCCTGGATGTCAAAGAGTCACTGGACTACAGTCCTAAAGAAGCCCAGCAACAAGACTTCATCCTCGGATAGAGAATGGTGTAGTGACAAGACAAGGGGCTACAGAATAATGGAGACAAGCACGTGGCAGTGGAGAGGACTTAGGAAGTTGCACCCTGGACAGATCTCAAAGGGTAGGATGAGTGATGTCATACATGCGTGAAGGGTGGGCCTGGACATCAGTGAGAAACTTGGACCTATCTACTTGAACTATACATTGGATTTTAACTTCATTAGCATCTGACTTTTTGTACAAAGTTCACACAATACTCAAGAACTTACTTGTGCAGAAAAAATCCACTTTCACATTCATTGCTTGCTTTAGTTTGATTTGGTTGTGGGTAATGATACAATCATGCAATTTTTTGCAACCACCACATTTGTCAATGCTTAAGGCTTCCTCCTGACTCTCTGCTCAGGCATAACTCCTGGGCATGCTAGAGACATCATATGCAGACTGGGATTCAGCCTCAGGCAAGAGCAAGCACTGTAATCTTCGAATTTCCCTCAAAGGAAATTCTTAATGCTTATGCAAACAAACAAACACTGTCCTCCAGTTGTTCCTTGAGTTGCTCAAGCGGGCCCAGTAACATCTCTTTTGTGAGATTTGTTGTTACTGTGTTTGGCATATTGAATACGTCACAGGTAGCTTGCCAGGCTTTGCCGTGTGGGCGAGATACTCTCGGAAGCTTGCCGGGCTCTCTGAAAGGGGTGAAGGAATCGAGCGAAGGAATTGAACCCGGCAATTAAGTAAAATTATGCATACTGATTATGAAATCATGTGCAGAGTTTAGAAAGCAAAAGTGAAAACACTCTCCTAGCCCCAAGTCTAGCTCCTACAATCATTATTTGGCCAGATCATCTTCTTAAGGAACAGACATTCTTAATAATAATTACCTCCGCCCCTCTTGGAGAACCCAGCAAGCTACTGAGAGTATCTCAACCTCTTGGCAAAGACTGGCAAGCTACCCGTGATGTATTCGATATGCCAAACACAGTAACAATTGTCACAATGGAGATGTTATTGGACCCGCTCAAGCAAATTGATGAACAACGGGAGGACAGTGACAGTGATGTGTAAACACTATTAGGTCTCATTTTATTTTTACTTAATTGGGGGGTGAGAAGGACTTAGTTAAAAGAAATCTTTGAAGGGCTAAATAGTGCAATGGGTAGGATTCCTACCTTGAACATGGTTGACCTGGAATCAACTCCCCACACTTTATATGGTCCCTGGAGTCCACCAGGAATGAATCCTGTAAGCAGAGTCAATAGTAACTGGGTGTGGCCCCCAAAACCAAATAAATCTATGCATCTTTGTTTTTCCTGGTCTTACTATTTTAATATTATTTTAATATTTTATATATAAATGATAGTTGAATTATAAATAGCCAAGTAAGTGGGGTGTGTGTCCTCCTGTTGTTCATCAATTTGCACGAGTGGGCCAAGTAACGTCTCCATTGTGAGACTTCCTGTTACTCTGTTTGGCATATTGAATAGTCTCGGTCGCTTGTCAGGCTCTCCTAGAGGGGCAGAGGGATTGAATCCGCTCGGCCAGGCTGACTGCGCACAAGGCAAATGCCCAACTGCTGTGCTATCACTCCAGCCCAGCCAAGTAAGTAAAACATTGAAATCAAAGGACTAGAGAGATAGTACAGTGGCTCTTGCTTTGCATGTGGCTGACCCAAGTTTGATAAGCAGCATCACGTAATGTCTTCTGAAAACCATCAGGAGTGATCCCTGAGCACAGAGCCAGAAATAAGCCCTTACCAGAAGTGGGGTGGCTCAAAAAATAAAAAGTAAAAGAAATCAGAACAAAAATACCAGATGAAAAAACAAATAAAACACTGAGCAAACACTTTTCCCCTGTTGTTCATCGATTTGCTCGAGTGGGCCCAGTAACGTCTCCATTTTGAGACTTGTTGTTACTGTGTTTGGCATATTGAATATGTCATGGGTAGTATCTATTACAAATAATAGGCTTCCCGGGCAAATTAACTGCTGATCAGCAAGAAGATGGACTCCCTTCCTCCTGTTCCAAGAGGATGTGTGCCCACTTAGTAGAGGTTGCCTATCCTCATGGCTCCCCTTTATGGAGCAATGGGCAATTCCCATGTTCCCTCAACCCCACTCTAATCTGGAGGGTCATTTCTTTTAAGTAAGGACACACATGCATCTCTCGGAAGCCAAGAATTAGCTCGCAGCAGCAGGAGAATGAGTTAGCACAAGTTTTCAGGGAAGTAATTCAGTCATTTGTATCAAGAGACTTATAAGTTCCCACAGATAATGTTTTTGAAAATTCACAGAGACATAGATAAATATTTACACACACAAAGAAACCCATCAATTATCCTCATCAGAGCAAGAAATTGAAGAAAACCCATACATAAAAGTAGCTCAATAAAAATGATTGTATCAACAAACTGATGAAACTATGAAAGTGTATTTTCAAAGAGTTATTTTGATGATAAAACAAAGGTTTTTTTTAATTTATTGTAGAACCAAAGCCAAATCAGAATGCAAGTTTTTATTTACATTATGAACTCTATAAAGGAAAAGAAAATAGATTTTAAAATACTGAAAAGCAAATGGTGATGATGCTAATAATAAAAAGGAAAATGTGAGTATAGATTTTGTATCATTATGGTTTTTACTTCCCAAACTGACTACAATGAGAACAGTGCCAGATAAATTTTTCTTTAAAACTTGAAGAACTAGAGAGTTTCCTTCCATCGGCAGGAGTACAATTTCTAAAAGGAAACTCAGCAGTTTCAACATGATACCTGGATGATAGCTGGGTAACCTGAAGGATTGGGGAAGGAAAGGAAGAGTGCTCTCATCTGGATCTGCAGTCCAGGCTTGGGTGCTGCTTCTGCCACCCTCCAGCTCTGACATCTTGTATCATTTAAGCTCCCTGCACCTCAGTACTGTCATCCCTAAAGTGGCAGTGATGACAGTTTTGAACCAACAGGATTGCAGATGCCTGGCAGTAAGTCTTATGTTCCTGATTAAACTTAACAAGTCCCAGAGAGTGCACGGCCACCCTCAACTCTACCCTTCATCAGCAAGGTCCCTTGCTGAGGGAGTAAAGTGACAAGACCAACACTGATAATATCACAGCGCTGCTGTGGTCAATCTGTTGAGATGTTCACAGTGTCCTTCTGCAGGCCAAGCTGAGCTGGTGGCCTCAGTCACCTGAAACCTTCCAAAATCTACAACTGCCCTCATCTTCTTGCTTGGTCTCTGCATGGTAACAATGCCCCTGGGTGGTCCTGCCCTTGTGTGCCAGACAACCAAAGGATCATCTTCCCGGAACAGAAAACATCTTGGCTGAGCATTTGATGAAAATCTGCTTTTTCTGACTTTCTTTCTCCAGCCCCCATGCCACGCCTGAGACTTTAAACCAAATGTTTCCTTTTCATGCAGAGGGATAAACCATACATGCTGGCAATTGTTGGATAACATTGGCTTGGCTTGTCCTTGCTCTTCCCCAAGGGAGCTTAAGGTTTATTGAGCCACTCCTACAACAGTGCAACTGAGGCACACCCAATTTCATCAGGCAATAATAATCCTATATTGTTTTTCTTTTCTCTTTATGCCATGTGCATGGTTTATTTAGCAATGTCCTTTTTGTATAGACACAGGTATACAGTTCATGCTACACTGTGTAACAGGGGAGTTAATTGACTCCAAAATAATATTTACTCCTGGCCATCCATATTTACTTAAGTTAAGCCTCAGTTGCCCTTAGTTCATAGCACATTAAGAACAGGGTTCCGACAAGGGACTAAATGGACCAGGGCAAGCTGTGAGCTACCCTGGCACTGAAATGGGCCAGGACAACCACCATAATACTTAACTATAAGTTAATAACATCGTCATGGACAAACTCTGTCATGACCCCCCAAAAAATAACTGAATAAGGACCCTGCTGAGGTTAAGAAAGACTAACCTGGCCTGAGGACTGTGGTCTGGGATATATAGTGAGATGTCCTGAGGAAGAGCCAACCTTTAAGCTTGATATATCTCTTACTGTGCTATACAAAATGACTACAAATATTATAAGAAGTAAATTTACTACAATTGTATAAATGGATTAATTGCTGAGGAAAGGAGAAAGCAATACACCCTGGATGGAATCCCATTCTTGAGCGGATCTCCAAGTAATCAGAAATAATCTCCTCAGATGAGATTTTGTCCTTGAGTTAATCCCCTGTAGGAGTGGCTTTATATCTCCTTGCTGTTATGATAATGCTCAACCCCACCTTTGTATCCCCAGCATTCATGATTTATACATAAAGATGCTGTAAGGAAACTAGACGCTGAAGATTAGATAATGGAAGGAGATGTTGGGGACGTTGAAAACTAGATGTTGGGGACAAGAAAGTCAGGACTAGATGCTGAAGACTAGATGCTGAGAACTAGAGATTGAAGATGAGAAGGTTGATGATGAGACGTTGAAAATGAGGAGAACTGAGACTTAGGAAACTTTGGGACGAGAAAGAGAACCAGATAACAACGATGATGGAAGTAGAGGACTGTGAGACTATGTCAAGACAAGGAAGAGATTATAACAAAGGAGAGGACTTTGAGGTCTACGAGGAGACTAGGGTGATGGAACTACGATGACTGGACTATGACCAAAACTACAACTATAACTGCACTCTAAGGGAAACATTGGTTCCTGTTTCTCCATTGCCTTCACCCGTCATCCACCACCATCATCTTCCAGCCTGAGGAGGCGGCTCTTGGCCACCAAACGCTCGAGTCCTGCATGCGTGCCCATTGCAACTTTTTCCCTTTGGAAACTTACAGGCGGTGATTCCTGTGTGCCTGGTTAAACACAAAGAAAAGGCACCCACCCTTACTGTCATCAAGCAAGATCCAAATTGTCTTTGTATAGTGTTTGAGTGTGTCCATCCTGTTGGAAATGGACCTATAAACAGAATGGGGGCTCATGCAGCCCCCAAAGTCCCCTAAACCTCTATCCCATTCAGCTATTTCCATCCTGAGTCAGCATACCCTGCCATGTGACCATTCAAGCTGCTCTTGAAACCGAGTCTGCTCAGGAGCCTGCCTCATGCCACATGTAATGAAGTGACCCAGATTGTTGGCGTCCTGGTACAACCCAGTGAAACCCTGTATGTGCTAATATATCAAGATTATGTCAATGTTCTCAGCTGGAGCCTTGAAAAGTGATTTTTCAAGAGTTTAGGTCATTTCTACCCCCAACACATGGAAGATCATATGACATAAATGCACTACATACTTACAACAGCCTGATTTAAAGATGGAGAAGACAGAGCCGCTGCCCATCAGAGTCACTCTGGTGGGGCCTCAAGAGGTGCAGCAGGGAGATGTCCACTCCCTGCCAGCACCATGCCGTGCTGAGCCAGCAGCTTAGTTATTCCTACTAGTTTTTAGCTCAGCAGAGCACTGTGAGGCACTGCCTGGTGATCCTCATCAGGGAGTACAGACAGTTGAGTCCAACCAGAGAGCAGGTCTGGCCAGCTCCCTGCAGGCCAAGAAGAACCCAACCCTTATGTCCATGACACTGGTTGTCCAAGGCATGTCCCCCACACTGTCTGGGACTGGCCTTGGACTCCACACCCTGTGACAAAGGAAGCAGTTCAGGACCCTTGAGCAGTCGCCATAGCTGTTTCTGTCCAAACGAGCAAAGCCAGCACAGCCTGACAGCCACTGACCTGTGACTCTGTCCCTCTCAGCCCAGTGCCCCACATACATACACAGATGTACACATGCACACAGTGATGCATGCATCACACACAGATGAACACCCCACCAGTGCAGGGGTGGGGAGATGAGAGACAAAAAAGTAGCGACCTCTGCCTTCTTTCATTCTCAGCCAGAGGAATGTACAAAGTGGGAAATGGCCTTGGAAACTCATTCCCAGCCTGGCTGCAAGAGGAAATGCCTTTCTGAGCAGGTTGCCTCGAGTGCAGCTTTTGTCAGCAGGGAGGTTTTCTGGGAATGTGGCAGAGGCGCAGAAATGCTGACAGGACAGTATTACCTTCCAGCAGGCCAAGCATGTCTCATTAGCCCAGCTCCCCCAGGCGACATCACAAGCACGGGCACAGAGGGCCCCTTGAGGGAACTGGTTGAGATGTTGTGGGGCTTCTCACAGGACAGGATGAGAAAACAAGCCTTCTGCACCAGCACCTACTCAGTCCCGCGAGACTTAAGCCCTGGGAAGAAGGAAGGAGGAGCAGGACCAAGATGCCTTTGTTCATGCTGACGCCCTAGAGTTGAAAGGACAGAGTCAAGGTCACTCAGCGACAGAGCTAGGGTCACTCAGCGACAGAGCTAGGGTCACTTACTGAAAGAGCTAGGTTGGCTCATTACAGAGCTAGGGTGGCTCAGTGACAGAGCTCTTCTCTTGCACAGCCAAGGCTCTGAGTTTGAAAACCAGCTCCACAGAAACATTTTGTAAGGACAGAAGAGGCCCATGGAAGAGAGGCTCTTCCCCCTTACGGTTCCCAGCTTTTTGGAATTGGTCCTCATTCTTAACTGCCCTTCTCCATCATCCTAATCTCAGTTCTTAATGGTTTTGCTTTCTGTTTGGAGCAGGATGGAGTTTCCTCTTAGTGCTCCGGAGCATCCCCAAGTTATTCTGTGTGATACAGATGGTTCTGTGCTCAGGATAATGGTGTAACATTGTTCCAGCCCAGGAGCACTGGGGTCCACTGAGGTCACACCTGGTGAAAATCCACGGGCCATGCAGGACGAGGGACTGGACTCAGGGTCTCATGTGTATGAAGCATGTGCTTCAGCCCTTTGAGCTATCTCTCTGAGGTCCTTTGAGCCACTAGCACCCACTGAAGCTTAGCTCACATATCCTGAACAAAGCACAATGCTACATGTTCACAGCGAACTAACTCTACCATCTGGAATCAAGGTGGAAGAGAAGGAAACCCAAAGACAGAGATTCTGGGAAGGTGCAAAGTGACACAATTAGCTCTTGGATTGAGGACAGGGACGCAGAGTCCCATGCTAAATCAGTGCTCATGGTTTTTAACTCAGCAGGCTGTTTTTACATTTATGTCCTTTTGTGCTTCTTGTAATATCTGTGAGGTGACCAAGGCAACAATTATTCTTTAATTTTTTAAATTTATTGAGATTTTGTGATTTACAATACAGTTAATGGTTTCTCATCCACATAATTCCAGCACCACACCCATCACCAGTGGCACCCCTCTCCTTCTCCCAAGGTCACTAATGCCCCCCCTTTAGCCCTCCACCCCACCAAGTCAATTGTGTGGATTAGTTCTTCCATTGTGTTGCCTGGGATCCTTCATTGCTACCTCGCTGTGCATCTCTAAGGCCTACATGTGAGAGAGAGATCATTCTGTAGCTGTCCCTTTCTTTCTGATGGGCTTCACTCAGCATGATATTTTCTAGTTCCATCCATATTATTGCCTATTGCACTATTTTGTTCTGAGAACTATGCATCTAACAGATACAGAAATTGAGACCCACAAAGAGTAGAGCCTTGGATGGAACCAGCAGAGACACAGCCAGCTAGAACCTAAACAGTCATTCTACCCTCCACGTAACCTTTCCTATGAAAATAAGTCTGGTTATTTTGCCTTATTGAGGTAATGTTCATTTACAAAAATGTATTTGGTTGGGGAGACCAATTTCACATTTATTTCAAAATACATTTTGCTACATATTTTGTTACTGCTTTCTACTACCTCCAAAATACCAATCTCTCCCCACCATTGATGATCCATTAGACCCATCAATCCTTTCTCCTTCCCTGTCCCTCCAGTAAACTCACCTCTGGCATCTGAGTCCACAAATTTGCTTATACAAAAGCAATTTGTTTTTCAAAAATGAAGAAGGAGGAAGAAAAAAGAAAAAAGGAGGAGGAGGAGGAGGAGGAGGAGGAGAAGAAGAAGAAGAAGAAGAAGAAGAAGAAGAAGAAGAAGAAGAGGAAGAAGAAGAAGAAGAAGAAGAAGAAGAAG